>JAWPHD010010101.1:65000-97167 GCA_037043455.1 Cyrtodaria siliqua | reverse complement strand
ATGGATATTTCATTGAATTTAAGTGTTGTTAATTTATATAGGTAATGAGGCATCTTGGAGTCTCATTGATCTAATTGTAAATTTGGGAATGATTTGTACCTCAGATCAATCATGTGATATTCGTCATAATTGTCTTAGGAGAGTTGTTTAAGCAAAGCGATCGACTAGAGCGAGGAAAATTCGCGGCATGAGCAAAGTAAAAAAGTTCAGCAGTAAATATTTGCAAAAGATCTTAATATCTTTGGTGTTGCAGTTGAATTGCTTATCAATGACGACACATAGCATGTGTAGACCATTAGATTGTAAAATGTCACACCTGTCTGCTGTCCTATAAAATAAGCGTGTTTAATACGCTCCTCTGCTCCCCACCACATAAATAAATACTCACATAATTGTCTTTTTCCATGTAAGCCTACTACATATTTGTCCTCAACAACACATATGTTGTCCATAGTAGAGAAGCAATCGTTGACACGCACTATTTTGGGATATTTTGTCTGCATGGTATCACGCCCATGAACACTATCACGTTTGTCAAAAAGCTATTGAAAGTAAAATAACGTTTTCATCATGCAACATTTCCTCTTAGGTAAGACTCTAAGTTTTCGGAACAGATACCTTTTAGTATTGAGGTCAACAGAGGTACACTCATATAACATTCAGTTAGACCATATATTACATATCTTATCGGTGACAATCGCGTTCTTTCCTATGGCTTATCATGTTGACTCCACGAGACTGATGCCTGTATGATGAAATTACCCTTTAGCATCGGCCCACAAGGTTTCCAAATCTCTGGCAGCAAAAAATACATTTTCGTAACTGCTGGGGTTATAAAACATTTGATGTTTCTACATATTCACAGACAGTAATCTACAGTGACTTTCAAGGGTACGTTTTGTTTGAGACCAGATTGCTAGATCAGTTAGTTATCTTGTATATGTGTACATTGGCCTATATAAATCTATATCGATGTTATGCAAATTTGTAATTCAATGTACTTTGTTCTGAACTGGAGGCATTTATTTTCTGTAGAGGAACGATATATATGTAATTTGGGGTCTTGACCAAACTTTAGTTTGATCCAAAACGGCTAAAAATGCATATATAAAAATCACCATAAAATGTGATTTGCTTGATTTATTAAAACGTTTTAAACCCTTAAACTAGTAAGAATTTAAGTTTGAATTATATAATTTGACACAGTTTTACTACCTAGATTTTTTTAATATTATCAAATTACATCCAAAAATAGTCTAAATTTGGGAATTCGTTATAATTATAAAATGTTTCTTTAATACAAAACAAATTTGTTGATTTGTTATCAAATTTTACTCAAATCAACAATTATCCGACCTTGAATACAAAGGTGGTGGATCATACTCATACACATTACTAAAACAATTGATCACACACTTTTTAGACTTTTTTGTAATGTTGCCATTGCTTCCTTGCTTCCCTCGTCCACTAGTTCTTTTATTTTAAACTTCACTTAGTTCAGCTTTCCTTTGTTTGGTGCCTGTTTTAAACTATAATATTTATCCAGCTCATCCAAAATCAACTTAACTCTTGCTCAGATATCTGTGCATCACTTAATGCTTTTGATATCAATTTTTTTATGCTATTCAACTTAGACTCTGCCAAAGTTTTTATTTCATAAGTTTTTGAGCTTTGAATTAAGCTTGCGTCTAATAAAATTAATACAAACACCTGTAGTCCCACGTACTATTGCTGCTATTTCCAAAGGTAACAAACACTGAACAACAAATCCAATCCAGCCATAATAACACCTGCAGATATTAAATTAGTGTCAATTCCATCTGTGATATTAATACAACGTTTATATTTTTTATAAAGAGATTTGCGTGTGTCTCGCTCTGTAATTAACTTTTGTTCAATCTCTGAACTTTTTTGTAATCTATAATTCTGTCCGTCTTTTACTGGCACCGGTCCGTCTTCCACTGGCAACGGAGGATATATACTTGATGCTGTCGGTGGCTTCATTTGTTTAATAATAAAAAAATAAAAATAATTCAATTAATAATGACACCACTGTATTTATAGCGGTAGCGTTGGCAATCTTGCATACAAAGTTAAAAACAGAACCAGCACCAATATCTAAAGGTCTATCAAAGTTATCGTGTTTGCGTGGGATTGTGTGAGGCAGTATGCCATAATTTGTTTTTTCAACACCATTAACAGAAACTATTACAGATACGTCACCAACTAATCGTTTACTTGCTAAACCTATTCCCATAATACGACCACGGCGTGTCATTACATGCCCCACATTTGTTTCTGCTCCACAGTTACCAAATGAGAGTATTCTATTCAATACAAGTGGACCCTTAGCCTCTGCAAATATTGTTATAATTCCATATTTAAGATTATCAACTCTATCTCTTAAAAGGTTGAAATGGTTAATAATAGGCACAACTCGCCTATGTAAATCTTGAACATTATTGTTTAAAGTCTCCAAATCTTTTCTTCCGTCAGGGTTTGTTGGCTCAAATATACTCATTAATTTTTTTTTAAAATATAATTTTAAATAAATTCTAATACACCACTCATAGGTAAGCCGTGATTATCTATCTTGCTGGCATGCTCATCTTTGACTTCTATTTTTAATTCAGAAATTGTACCATTTGAAAGACAGTGATATTCAGGATAAAAACGTGTATATACAATATCTCCAAACTGCTTATTTACCACAGGTATAACCCCTATAATAGTGCTTGGCGCACCATTGAAATAATTATAACTCGTATTAACTTGTTCCAGATGAACATATAGCTGTTTATAAGGAGCTAAATCAATTGATTGTTTTCCAATATAAGTACCTTCCACCACCCACCCCTTTTCATCGAATCCCAGCATTTTTAAAAGACTGCTTGATAATCGTATCTCTGTTGACGTCTCTAAAGATACTATACCATTTTGCGCATCAACGGTTAGGGTAATAAACAGCGCTTCAAATATATCTACCAACTGTTGAAAGCCATAGAGTCCATCTGGTATACGATATGTTTCGTTTGGTACTTTTTTTTGGATGGCTTTATGAATAATATCATACCAACCGATAGTGTATGTAGAAACTCTTTACTCCAACGCGCTTATCTCCATTTTTATTATACTGTTTTAATAGAGTTGTCTATGTTTGAAATTGTATGAAACATTTTTTTTAATATATATAAAAAAATACAAATAAAAATGATTTCTAAAGAATTTAAATATAGCCCAGATGCTCACTACAATTTAAATACTTTTAGCAAAAAAGTGATAGATATAATAAATCAAAACATAGTCATTACATCAAACGGTAAAGGCTTTAAAGCATCATTTTCCAATGTCTTTGAAAAATACAAACTCCCATATGTCAAATCAGATGCTATAGTCCAAAGCTGGGGAACAGATTGGATGTTATTTTGGCAGAATCAGTTAAATTTTGCTATTTGGTGTGCGACAACTGGATGTGGCATTGATTTCAACAATCATCTGAAAGCTGATGCCCTGGTTGGTTCGTTATTTCGATTAAACAAGTCAGAAGAATATTATTTGAGATGAGTAGCAATGCCGCAAGACTCAAATTGGAATGCGTTTAATAACACATATAACCGAAACGCATACGAGAGAATATGCAAGGAGTTTAACGTTGACTTAAATTCGGACTGGAGACAGAAACAAAGCTATAATGATGGTCTAGGAACAATTTATAATTATTCCTCCACGCATCCCTTTTTCGACGAATAAGTGCATATCAATGTCTGTCAAAAGTTCTAAATCTATTTTAGAATGTTTAAGTAAAGCATCCCAAGATAATCCAGGTGCTGTGTAGTAATGCAAGGATCGTTTATATGCATTCATGCATGTTTTTCTGAAAGTTTGAAATACATCTGCTAACAAAGTTACATCCGTTTTTAGATATAAATCATGGTAGTCTCCAAGAGTTTTATAATTTATTTCTTTCCATACTTTTTGAGCGTGGTCATAATCTTTTTGGGTAATACTTTCACCTCTAAGTTCACTGTAAAATGCCTCTATGGGTGGTAATTGTCTTTCCTCAAATCTATCCATGCTATCAAAATATTCATAAGGATAAACACCTTTTCGTAAAAGTAAATCTGTTTGTTCTCTAAACTGATTTTTGGTAATTTTGAAATCAGATTTGTCTGTTGCATCAACCAATCTTTCCAAAAACGAAGCCATAAACTGAAAGCTATCTAAAAATCTAAGTTGTCCAACATTAAATGAATTATACTTTTCTGCGTTGTTTGGGATGCATGTAATATTACCTGTCATTTTGTGTATTTTTTGCATTATAAGATGACTATCATATCCTGTGAGGTGGTGAAATATAACAGGTATAGGTGTTTTGTTTGGTTTTATTTTCAGTTTTAAGTTACAGTTTTTATGTGCTGCACCTCTGTATTCTCCTGTAAAATGACAGTGGTCTTTTAGTTTGCCAAGGGCCAGCAGAGCTTATGGGATGGTGTGTTGTCCGTCGTCCGTCCGTCCGTCGTCCGTTAACATTTGCTTGTGTACACTCTAGAGGCCACATTTCTGATGCAATCATCATGAAACTTTGTTAGAATGTTTGTCTCAATGAAATCGTGGTCAAGTTCGAAAAAGGGTCATGTGGGGTCAATAACTAGGTCACTAGGTCAAATATTGGAAACACATTGTGTACACTCTAGAGGCCACATTTTTGACCCGAGCTTGATGCAACTTTGTCAGAATGTTTGTCTTAATTATATCTTGGTCAAGTTTGAAAATGGGTCACATGGGGTCAAAAACTAGGTCACTAGGTCAAATACTTGAAAAACCTTGTGTACACTCTAGAAGCCGTATTTCTGACCCAATCTTGATGAAACTTTGTCAAAATGTTTGTCTTAATTATATCTTGGTCAAGTTAAAAAATGGGTCACATGGTGTTAAAAACTAGGTCACTAGGTCAAACTTTGGAAAAACCGTGTGTACACTCTCGAGGCCATATTTTGACCCGATCTTCATGAAACTTTGTCAGAATGTTTGTCTCAATAAAATCTCGGTCAAGTTCAAAAATGGGTCATATGGGGTCAAAAACTAGGTCACTAGGTCAAATACTTGAAAAAACTTGTGTACACTCTAGAGGTCATATTTGTTACCCAATCTTGATGAAACTTTGTCAAATTGTTTATCTTAATTATATCTTGATCAAGTTTGGAAATGGGTCACATGAAGTTAAAAACTAGGTCACTAGGTCAAATATTGGAAAAACCTTGTATACACTCTAGAGGCCATATTTTTGACCCGAGGTTGATGCAACTCTGTCAGAATGTTTATCTTAATTGTTTGTCTCAATGAAATCTCGGTCAAGTTCGAAAATGGGTCATGTGGGGTCAAAAACTAGGTCACTAGGTCAAAAATTTGAAAAACATTGTGTACACACTAGAGGCCATATTTTTGACCCGAGCTTGATGCAACTTTGTCAGAATGTTTGCCTTAATTATATATATGGTCAAGTTTAAAAATGGGTCACATGGTGTTAAAAACTAGGTCACTAGGTCAAACTTTGAAAAAAACCTGTGTACACTCTAGAGGCCATATTTTTGACCCGAGCTAAATGCAACTTTGTCAGAATGTTTGTCTTAATTATATCTTAGTCAAGTTTGTAAATGGGTCACATGTGGTTAAAACTTAGGTCACTAGGTCAAATACTTGAAAAACCTTATGTACACTCTAGAAGCCGTTTTTCTGACCCAATCTTGATGAAACTTTGTCAAAATGTTTGTCTTAATTATATCTTGGTCAAGTTCAAAAATGGGTGATATGGTTTAAAAACTAGGTCACTAGGTCAAACTTTGGAAAAATCGTGTGTACACTCTAAAGGCCATATTTTTGACCCGATCTTGATGCAATTTTGTCAGAATATTTGTCTGAAGTATAGCATGCTTAAATTCGAAAATGGGTCACACAGGGTCGAAAACTAGGTCACTAGGTCAAATACTTGAAAAACATTGTGTACACTCTAGAGGCCATATTTCTGACCCGATCTTGATGAAATTTTGTCGAAATGTCTTATTTATATTTTGGTCAAGTTCGAAAATGGGTCCCATGGGGTCAAAAACTAGGTCACTAGGTCAAATACTTGAAAAACCTTGTGTACACTCTAGACGCCATATTTTGTTTCATTCGATCTTTACCAAACTTTACCAGATTGTTAATGTCAATAACAGCTCGGTAAAGTTTGTTTTTAGCTTATGGGATGGTGTGTTGTCCGTTTTCCGTCGTCCGTCGTCCGTTGTCCGTCGTCCGTTAACTTTTCTTGTGTACACTCTAGAGGCCACATTTCTGATGCAATCATCATGAAACTTTGTCAGAATGTTTGTCTCAATGAAATCTTAGTCAAGTTCAAAAATGGGTCATGTGAGGTCAAAAACTAGGTCACTAGGTCAAATACTTGAAAAAACTTGTGTATACTCTAGAGGTCATATTTGTTACCCAATCTTGATGAAACTTTGTCAAATTGTTTATCTTAATTATATCTTGGTCAAGTTTGGAAATGGGTCACATGAAATTAAAAACTAGGTCACTAGGTCAAATATTGGAAAAACCTTGTGTACACTCTAGAGGCCATATTGTTGACCCGAGCTTGATGCAACTTTGTCAGAATGTTTGTCTTAATTATATCTTGGTCAAGTTTGAAAATGGGTCACTTGGGTTAAAACACTAGGTCACTAGGTCAAATACTTGAAAAACCTTGTGTACACTCTAGAAGCCGTATTTCTGACCTAATCTTGATGAAACTTTGTCAAAATGTTTGTCTTAATTATATCTTGGTCGAGTTCAAAAATGGGTCACATGGTGTTAAAAACTAGGTCACTAGGTCAAACTTTGGAAAAACCGTGTGTACACTCTAGAGGCCAATTTTTGACCCGATCTTGATGCAATTTTGTCAGAATATTTGTCTCAATTTTTAAATTTATATATGATTTTTACCTTTTTGCGGCATTTGTATTTTGCAAGATTTTTTGTTAATACCATCACAGTCTTCTTTGTGTTTGGTGAGTATTTCTTTCCCAGAAAAGCCGTAAAGACAACGATCGCAGAAGTAAGTTTGACCTTTATGTTTGTTTTGGTCACAGAGTAGTCTATTTAAATTTTTAATCCAGCAATAGTGATATTTTGTTGTTAATTTTTTTGGTTCGTCGAAATAATAATCAGGGTTATAGTTGTCATCTATGATTCCTTCTTCATTATTTGGATCATCTTCTGAATCATCTTTTTAAACCTCAATATCTTCAGATATTAAGAGCAGATTAATTCGCTCGATATCCTTTGGTTGTTCTGATATTTTATATGGAAAAACAGTTACCTTTTTAGTTTTTTCTGTTATGTTATATCCATAAACGTTGATAGCAAAGTTGTTTTGTTTTTCTACTTTATGTATTTGAGAAATCGGAGTGGGAAAATCAATGTTATCTTTCTTCAAAAACTCTATACTAGGATACTTTGATAATCTGTCTGTGATCTGCAGCTGGATTTAAAGCAGAATTTATTGCATGAAACAAACATTTATCATCATCGTTTTTTAGCTCGACTATTCGAAGAATAAGAGAGCTTATGTAATCACCCCGGCGTCGGCGTCGGCGTCGGCGTCGGCGTCCCACATCAAGGTTTGCGTGTAAGCTGTGTTTACAAGTCTATCATCTCTTACATTTCTTATCCTACCACAACCAAATTTGTTCATGGGCTTCCTTGTAGCATTATCTTAAGGGCTGCATAAGCAATTTTGGTTCCTGTAACCCATGGGCTCCCATGGAACCCAATTATGATAGCCCATAAAATGTGCCCCATTTCACATCCAATTTTGCGTGTAAGCTGAGTTTACAAGTCTATATCTCTTACAATTCTTACCCTAGCACAACCAAATTTGGCCATTAGCTTTCTTATAGCATTATCGTAAGGCTTCTTAAGTAATTTTGGTTCCTGTAACCCCTGGGCTCCATGGAACCCAAATTTTGATAGCCCTTAAAATATGTCTGTTTCACATCAAATTTTGCGTGTAAGCTGTGTTTACAGGTCTATATCTCTTACATTTTTTGTCCTAGCTGAACTAAATTTTGGAATTGGTTTCTTTATAGTATGTTGTAAAGGGTTGGATATTAAAGTAATTTTGTCTTCTGCAAATTCTGGGCTCCCATGGAACCCAAATTGTGATAGCCCATAAAATGTGCATAAAGGCAGATCTAGGTTTGCATGTAAGCATGTATATATCTATAATTTTGGTTTGGGATAGCGTTATAGCATTATTGTTATAGCATTATGCATTAAGCATCTTATTACTTCGCCCATATTGGGGCATTGGGCTCCCTCCTCTCACCCCCCCCCCTCCACATCTTTTTTTTTTTTTTTACATATTTCTGTGTTGTTTTAGTCAGTTCTTACACATATATGTTGTAACCCTCCCCGCCTCCACCACGACACCCCCGCCTCTCACCCCATCACCCATCCCGCCCCAGATTGAAACTTTTTTTTTTTTTTACATATTTCTGTGTTGCTTTTGTCAATTCTTACACACATATGTTGCAATCCCTCTCCCCACTCCCCACCCCTCTCATCCCATCAACCCCCCCACCCCCACCCCGCCACACACTTAGAACATATATGTCGCAACCTCCCTCCCTCCTCCTCTCAACCCATCACCCCCCCCCACCCCCTCACCACCCCGCCCCATACTTGGAACTTTTTTTCTTTTCTTTTCTTTTTCCATATTTGTTTATTGTTTTAGTCAATTCTTACACACATATGTTGCCCCCTCTGCCCCCCGCCCCCTGCCCTCCCCCACAAACCACTCCCGCTCCCCCCCCCCACCCAACCCCCACTTGAAAATCTAATTTTTTTTTTTTTTTTTACATATGTCTGTGTTGTTTTAGTCAATTCTTACACATATATGTTGCCCCCTCCCCCCCGCCCCCAACCACTCCTGCCTCTCCACCCGCTCTCCCCCATCCCCCTCCCCCACTTGAAACTTTTTTGTTTACATATTTCTGTGTTGGTTTTGTCAATTCTTACACATATATGTTGCCCCCTCACCCCCACCCCACCTAACCCCACCTCTCTCTCCTCCCCCCCCCCCCCCACCCACCCCTACCACACTAGATTTTTTTAATTTTTTTTTTACATATTTCTTTGTTGTTTTAGTCAATTCTTACACATATATGTTGCCCCCTCCCCCCGCCCCAACCCACTCCCGCCTCTCCCCCCGCTCTCCCCCACCCCCCACATCCACTTGAAACTTTTTTTTTTACATAGTTCTGTGTTGCTTTTGTCAATTCTTACACATATATGTTGCAACCTCCCTCCCTCCCCCCACCCCTCTCACCCCATCACCCCCATCACCCCCCCCCCCCCCCGCCCCATACTTGGAACTTTTTTTCTTTCTTTTTTTTTCATATTTGTTTGTTGTTTTAGTCAATTCTTACACACATATGTTGCCCCCTCCGCCCCCCGCCCCTGCTCTCCCCCCAACCCACTCCCGCTCCCCCCACCCAACCCCCACTTGAAAATCTATTTTTTTTACATATGTCTGTGTTGTTTTAGTCCTTTCTTACACATATATGTTGCAACTATCCACGTCCCCCCCCCACTCCGCCTCTCACCCCATCCCAACCCCCCCACCCCCCCCCCCACACTTGAAACATTTTTTTTTTTACATATTTCTGTGTAGTTTTGGTCAATTCTTACACATAGTTATGTTGTGCTCCCAACCCCACCCCACATTGTTGTAGCTGATGGTATATACTAGCTATAAATTTATTATTCTCCGAAAAATCGAATAGTCGAGCTGCGCTGTTCTCCGACAGCTCTTGTTACATTGATAATCAGCTACTGCTTTGGGTAAAGAAATATAAGAAGAACTTTTAAACGGCTCGTACTTTGCAATATTTAAGTCAAGCTTAACACAGTGATCAATTTCTAATCCGGATGCTGTGTTTGTAATACTTTCAAGACTCTCTTGTATAATGCAGATGATTTATCATAAAACTCATTTGAGTTTTTAGAGTTTAAGATTGCATTTTGTTCACTTTGTAATACTGCTGTAGTGTATTTGTTTTGTAGCACCATCATCTTTGAATAAATCTACGGTAAGACCTAATTGACAATTTAATCCATTAGTCTCTAATAGCTCTTTAATAATTTGTTTTGTGATAATGGATTTTTTATCACAAAATACTTTTTGAGGGTCTTTGTATCCCTCGACAGATATCTCATATGCTTTGAAATAACCACATATTGGTTTATCGACCAGTTTCAATTCTGGAATACTTTCATTTAAACATTTTTTTGTTCATTTATAACATTTTCTTGTAATTTAGCATATTTCTGCTTTTCTCTGTTACGTTGTTTTTTAGCACGTCGTCTCTTGCGTAAATTTTCTAATGTTTGGGAATCCTCTTTTGAATTTTCTTTGGAACTTCTTTAAGAGCATCTAGCCCGTTTCTAAGCTGATCATTATTAATTATTCCTTCCCGGTGTAATTGTAAAATGTATTTCACGTATTCAGTACTCATTTTTGTAATTTATATTATATTTTTTTTTTTCTTAATATAAAAAAATATTTATTATAACAAGAAAAAGAAAATGGAAAACACTAAGAAAATTGAAAACATTTGCCAATTTCTCAAAGTTGGATATCACGAGCCTTGTAAAAATAAAACAACAAAAGATTTAAACTATTGCAGTTTACATAAATTCAGATTAAAGCAATGTAAAGTTTTACCGTGTCTAAACTGCGGAAAAGGTACAAGTGCAAAATATCAAATATGTGTTGGTTGTGGTACTCATATAGTTAGATTAAGACATAGATACTGGGAAGTAATAAAGCCATATAATGTTGAATGTATTAGACTGAGACATATAGAAATTTGATGTGGGGGATCAAATTGTTGATTTCGTGTTTATTCGTTGATTTGAGTAAAATGTTGATAACAAATCAACAAATTTGTTTTGTATTAAAGAAACATTTTATAATTAAAAAGATTCCAAATTTAGACTATTTTTGGATGTAATTTTGATAACTATTAAAAAACATCTAGGTAGTAAAGAATGTGTCAAATTATATAATTCAAACTTAAAATCTTTACTAGTTTAGGGTTTAAAAAGTTTTAATAAATCAAGCAAATCACCATTTTATGGTGATTTTTATATATGCATTTTTAGCCGTTTTGGATCAAACTAAAGTTTGGTGCAGAACCCCCAAAATACATATATATGAACGAAACTAACAGACTAATAGTTAGACTTGGTTCTAGATCATTTGTATTGTAATCACACAAAGCAGTAACATGAAGCGACTATAAAACACAAGATGTCATGGGTCTGACTCTGTCTGACATTCTTTTGAGAATGATGCGTCAAACAGAAGAAATCGAAGAATATCTTGGCAGCTTTCGCAAGACTTATGACTTCTTCATAATCATTGCCCCACTGGCATTTCGTCATTGAGTGCTGCTACAGTAAGACAGAGTTTTTCATCGTTTTCATAATTTGTATAAAGATTTGTTTTGATTCTTTATTTTCCTCCCAGTTGGAGAGCATTTAATATAATTTTACATATTAGCATTCAAACAATTCAATAATAATATATACATGACAACCAGTAATTTAGGGACAAATATACGCAGTAACACAGAAGTACTACTACAATAGACAATGAGAGAAATTATGACATAGAGTAAAGTATAAGAATATTCATATTCAATATGTACAACAGACGCATTTAGTCATATTACAAAGTGTTAACAAATTGTTATGTTTAAAGATAAACTAGTAATCGAGTCTTTTGCCAACCTTTACGAAACGAAATAAAAGATCGAGTATGGAATCACAATTAGTTTACTTCATCTTACTTTAACCAGTTTATCAAATACAATGGAAACAAAATATAAGGAAGAGTCAATGACATTACATTTTAATTTCACACATGGCTATTAATGAGTTATTTTCAAATTACCGCTCGTCCAAAACTCCATATTAAATGGGAAAAAAAAGGTTTCCCTTTTCCATATTTAGTTTGCGTTCTAGTTATATATGGTTATATATATCCCACTGTGTCTGGATGAAAGCATTGTCTTCAATCACTCTTCCACATTAGACACGGATAACAGTTGATTTGTACTGAATTAAGAATCTGCATCAGGACTTCTACAATATGTTTACACTCTATTTGTTTATTGTAAATAGTATATGCAATACACTCCGGGTAAGACTGCGATCCCTCTGAGATAAATTGAAATGATTAACAAAAAATGTCGACTTCCTTATTCGTTATATAGAGGTTAATCAACACTGTTTTCGTAATTCGGGATATAATTCCCGAGGCCAGTTCACATATCTAGTAAAAAAACGAATGCCGTAGGTAGATATGTGAACTGGCCGAGGGAATTATATCCCGTAATACGAAAACAGTGTTGATTAACTTATATATTACATTTTATTTACAAGAATGTGCCTTTAATTCAATACATATTTCTGGATTCACTAGGGGTCGACTTTGCCTTACACTCCGGGTAAGACTGCGACAACTCTGTGTTTAACAAACAATGTAGACTTCCTTATTCGAATATTAAATTAAACAAATTTACATATTTCAAAGTGATAACAGGTGTGTTATTTCAAGTTAAAGGATAGGTTTTCTCGATTGGAATATTTTAAATACACCACACAATTCTGATTACAATCTATACTGAATTTACCTGTACATATTTAAAATATTTAAGATTGGCAATGCGTCCGTGTCATAGTATTTATCTTCCTGTAACGAGATCATGTCATTCTCGCACCATATTGATCAATCTCGACTTAGTTTATTTATTTGTCAGACAAAGGGTTCCTCCATTTGCAATGACGTTACATTTGTACAATACATTCGTCTCCGTACCTACCCATGTGTCCTTCTTAATATACATGTAGTATTGTTCTTCTGTGTACCCTTCAAACAGAACAATTAACCCATTTCCATTAAGTGTAAAGCAAAATCTATTGATCTATGTATAATTAAAATATGTCCCGATGTGTTCGTCTTTTAAATCATCTAATGCGTTATATGCTTTGTTTTTCTCTTTCATAATTCTTTTAGAATTTAAAAGAGCAGGAATAGTGTACATAAATTAATGGAAAATGCAAACGTCCGCCACTAGCTCTCCCGACCACACGCGCCCTTCCCGCCTGCCCGGATGTCCGTCCGTCCTTTCATCCGTCACTACGTCCGGCTCCGGGCGACCATACATCCGTCCATCCGTTCGTCCGTCCGTCCGTCTCTCTCTCTCTCTCTCTCTCTCTCTCTCTCTCTCTGTGTATGTATTGTATATACGTTCATTTAATCACAGCCTACGCCACTAAACCACTCTAACATATACTGTTCAACCTCTCATATTTTATTACATTATTAATCGTTTCAAAATGTTGACTGTTTCAATTGATATGAAGGCCTAGAGTGCCTACGTTTACCTACGCCTAGAGTGCCTACGTGTACCTACGCCTACAGTGCCTACGTGTACCTACGCCTAGAGTGCCTAAGTGTACCTACGCCTATAGGTCCTACGTGTACCTACGCCTACAGTGCCTACGTGTACCTACGCATATAGGGCCTACGTGTACCTACGCCTACATCGCCGACGTGTACCAACGCCTACAGTGCCTATGTGTACCTACGCCTATAGGGCTTACGTGTACCTACGCCTATAGGGCCTACGTGTACCTACGCCTGTAGGGCCTACGTGTACCTACGCCTACAGTGCCTACGTGTACCTACGCCTGTAGGGCCGACGTGTACTTACGCATATAGGGCCGACGTGTACCTACGCCTATAAGGCCGACGTGTACCTACGCTTATAGGGCCGACGTGTACCTACGCCTATAGGGCTGACGTGTACCTACGCATATATGGCTGACGTGTACCTACGCCTATAGGGCTGACATGTACCTACGCATATAGGGCTGACGTGTACCTACGCCTATAGGGCTGACGTGTACCTACGCCTACAGTGCCTACGTGTACCTACGCCTATAGGGCTGACGTGTACCTACGCCTACAGTGCCTACGTGTACCTACGCCTACATGGCCTACGTGTACCTACGCATATAGGGCTGACGTGTACCTACGCCTACATGGCCTACGTGTACCTACGCCTATAGGGCCTACGTGTACCTACGCCTACAGTGCCTACGTGTACCTACGCCTATATGGCCTACGTGTACCTACGCCTACATGGCCTACGTGTATCTACGCCTACAAGGCCTACGTTTGCCTACGCTAAGGGGTCTACGTGTACTACGCCTACAGGGGCCTACGCGTACACACGCCTACAGGGCGTACGTGTACATACGCCTACAGGGCCTATGCGTACCTACGTTTATAGGGCCTACATGTACCTACAGCTACAGGGCATATGGGTACTTTCGCTTACAGGGCTTTTGCGTACCTACGCCTACAAGGCATCTGAGTACCTACGCCTACAGGGCATATGCGTACCTACGCGCCTGATTACGTACTTTTCTCATTTCCATCACTCAGAATACACACACCTAACCCAAATATAAATGGTTTTCAATTGTAAAAGTGCAAATACAGTTAAGCAATGTCCACAATCAAAGCCATCTAAACAAATACATGTACTATAATAAATACATGTACTATAATAAATACATGTACTATAATAAATACATATAAATACATGTACTATAATAAATACATGTACTATAATAAATACGATATACTGTAAAGCTTCAAATAAATTATTCGACAAAATCGTCGAATTAAAATGCGTGTGATATTATTCTTGAAATTGGTTAGATTAAAAACAGCTTCAAAGGTAATTGAAAACACAAACCCAGTTCGAATAACTATTTAATCAGTTTGAGATAGAGTTTTTTTTTAATTTTCTTAGATAAAAAGACTTTAAAAAACGAAACATTTTGTATTCAAAACGCACATCAACATGATCAACACACGGCGTAAATTTAGATGAGTTCTATTTACAACACTGCCGAATTAATGGTAAATAATAACGTATTTAATATACCACCAGACGTAGTGGCTGCATTAGACACTGAAACATGAAATCTGTAATAGCAGGTGAACAATGCTCTAGCTGTTAACTCTCTCACTATTGATCAAAGAATATTTATTCAAACCGTTAAATTTCACAGAAGTCTGTCCCACGCTACATGTCTGGGGCATTCAATATCCAGTTACGATCAGCAAACAATATTAACCAAAGAAGAAATTATGTCCAATATGGACTATAGTACTGTTTCGCATACAACGAATGTGTGGCATTATTAAATGTTTCTCTATAAACTGCATTGTCTTGTTGGGGAGACGATATACGAACATCTATATTAAAACAAAATGATGTACTGTCCGTTACCGCTGCGAAGTTTTGCTAATTTATGTTTTTCACGACCTCCTAAGCAAACTAGTACATGTGTATTCGACTATCGGAGTTTCATTTAACAAGTTATGAAATGCATGTACCTTAATTAATTAATGACAATATTACAACGTCTGCAAATTACTCTTATTTGGGACATCTGTATGTTGATTTATTACATTATTATCGGTGAAAGATTGGGATTTTTCAGTGAAAGAATATTCATAATCACTAAATATTATTAACTATCTCCGAACACAAAAATAACTAACTGTGATGCTGAGTTATGACGTCAATAAAGTGACGTCAACGTCATCCGCCGATAACGTTCAATAAAGCGAATAATTTCGGTTAAAAAATGATTTGAAATGTAATAAACAGATTATTTAACTACTGTGTTCGATTATATCGAAATCCTTCACTCGATGGTAGACGTGTTTTGTTTTTTCATTCATTCCCATACGCTCGTTCGTGAAAAGAACCACACATCTACCATCTCGTGAAGGATTTCACTATAATCGATTCCAGCAGTTACATAATCTCTATATATTTGTTATAGTTCTACAAGGTCATATATACAATTGTGATAAGAGTAATTACGTACTAATATTGTTAAAGAAACTTTCTCGCCAAATAACGGCAAAATTACAATTCAATACCGTTTATCAAAATCTGTCCCGCTCATACAATAATGTATGTGCCGATTAAAAGTAAACGGAGACAGTCGTAAATAAAGTCGAGCACGTCTCTAAAAGTTCAAATTTAACGTTTAACTTGCAATATACAGCAGTTTATCATATTTTTTTCAAATACTAGGTGTGTTTCACATAGAATGGATATGATATGGATAGGATATGTATTGGATGTCTAAGAGTTAGTAAGTGTATTTTCAAGATGTTTTAACAGGTTCTTAAAATAGCCGTGATTGAATTTATTGATTAAAATGAATATGAACTGGTTACTCCTAATTCCACACTTCAGGTTTGCGGTTTATTTTGTGTACGTATAGTTTAGAATAGTTATATATACTGAAAGGAAATAGAAACGCTGCACGGGAATATATACCTTGTGGTCAGTGCGTTATAGACATAGTTTGTAAAATGTGACTTTTGGTGGTAGGATAGCTACTATAATGTAGAAGAGTTCAATGGGAGTGGTATACTCACTGGACTAAAAATAAGGACTTTTATCCATCCATCTATCCATCCGCTAACCAGTCGTGTAAAACGAAATTTCAGACCTTAAAACTACTCACATATCGTCCCAGATGGAAAATATTAGCATGGTTATCTCTTACATGACATAGATACCCGTTGTTGAGTGAAGACATAGAGAGTATTTAACTGCTGGGATCGATTATAGGGAAATCCTTCACGAGTGGTAGACGAGCACACGCGAGTGAGTGAAAAAACAAAGCACGTCTACCATCAAGTGAAGAATTACACAATAAGCGATCCCAGCAGTTAAATAATCTATTTATTACATTTTAAATTACGTTTTTCAAACAAATATTCGCTTTATTGAACGTTATCGGCGGATGACGTCGACGTCAGCAACACTTTGTTGACGTCACGTCGCAACGTTAGTTAGCAACGTTAGTAATTATTGTGTTCTAATGCCCCCTTTACACTGAAGGAGATCGTTGAGCGATACAAAATTGGCCCGATCTCTCTACGATCTCCTAAAACCTCGAACAAGTCGCTTCTGTGTTCATTGAGCGATCAAAAATTCAATTTTCGGAAACTTTAATGGCGATCTATAGAGATCATTGAGCCACCTTGGCGATCATTGAGCGCTCATTGAAAGATCGCTGAGAGATCATTGAGAGACCGATGAGATCGCTGAGCGCTCCTTGAGCGTTCGTTGAGAGATCGCTTACCTTGGTGATCGATCTCCTCATAGTTTTGGACTGGGTCAAAACTATGAGGAGACCGTGGCGACCGTAGAGATCACTGGATGATCATTGAGAGATCATTGCGATATGTTGGCGATCAATGGGCATTCATTGAAAGTTCGTCAAGAGATCTGGCCAATTTTTGATCGCTCAACGATCGCCACCTCTGTGTAAAGTGGGTATTAGTTATTAATATTTAGCGATTATGAATATTCTTGCACTGAGAAATCCCGATCTTTCACGCATAGAAATGTAATAAAAGAATATATATATGAGCCGCAACACACGAAAACGTCCCTTCGGATGTTTAGACGACAACGTTCTAAAGTAACAATTTATGACGTCTGCCGGTAATCAATTAATTACTCATTTTCTTATATAAATAGTTGATGCTATAGAAAATGGTAATTGTTTATGTTTGTTGATGTTATTTAATCAACGACGTCGTCCAAGACGCCGAAGTCGACGTCAAAATTAATGGCGAGTATAATCTTTAATTTTCAAATTAAGATAAAATCATTTTTAATCAAGATATCAACATAAAATATAAGAGATTTTTAAAGAGAAAATCACCGTGTTTCATAAACATCCTTGTGTACTGTACTTTTCAAAAAATCTTTTGTTTGGACTATTTGAGATGGTCGATTTAATTATTCTATATACGTCATTTATTATTACCTGTTTGGCTGTCTATATAATAAGGGAAAGAAAAAGGGGTATCTTTTATTGTTGCTTAGTATAGAATATATTCGATAACAAAACACAAAAACAAAACAAAAATAAAAATAAACAAACAAAAAAAACCTGAAATAAATGAATGAATGAATGAACGAACGAACGAACGAACGAACGAATGAATGAAAATGAATGAATGAATATAATAATCTCAAATGCCATCTTACGCTTCTTTATCAATTTGAAATTCAAAACAGATAGTTTTAGTGTATTTAGTAAACGATTATTTGTGTCTTTACTGTGTATAACATGTATGAACTTTTAAATTTTTATCGGAATATATAGCTTAATCAAGTTTACTTAAATCTCATCGCAGTACGATATGTTCATACACATAGACATTTTAAATATTTCACTTACGGATGGCGGGAGGTGTATAGAACTAGATATTCTCAGCGAAAATGGAGTTGTCTGCCTCTACCACAAACAAATCATATATGGCCTAACGTGCTACAAATTACGTTAAACATCATTCTTCAACTTCAACTTTTTTATTTCACTTAGGTTCATATATATGAACAGCATACGCAACATGTTGCATATGAATGAATGGGGACACATCATCACATTAGATAAAACAAAAACATGTATACATTAGAAAACGACTATATATATATATGTACAAACTCTCTAGCACTTAAGTGGGTAGATGTCTATTCAATGCAGAAGTATACTACTTACACATTGCAGGTATTAATAATAATATTAATAATAATTATAACGTTAAGCACTCAAAATAAAAACTTACATGTGTGATTGAACGTAAACATCCGATATGTATGGATTACGGAAGTAACACTGCTCTTTTCATTGCATGTCCTTAACTAATGATATACTTTTAAAACGTTTAAAATTACTACTCTCTGATGAGATCTGGTTTATAAAAAGTAAAGTTTATAATGGATATATAATGGATATATAATGGATATATTAATGCTATATTCAAATCATGATAATTATGGATTTTATTGTATATATATATAATAGTTTAAATTATAATAACATTTAAATAATTTTAAATGTAAACATAGACAATCCCTACACCGTATCGGTTATGATCCAAAATCTGCATTCAGTGCCTATTATAAATGTAAATTCAATCTAAATTCAATATATCCTTTTATCTGACTGCTTTCGATATATAGTTTGACCGTATAGAAGATATATACATACATTAAATGTAAGCCGTTTATCATAAGAATAATATCGGCGTGTGTTTTTGACAGAAAGTCCTGAGAATAGTGGAAACTCCCGAGAATTTCCGAGATTAGTGGTGTGTACCTGATGGAAACTCTCCGAGATCATTGTTTTGTATCTGATGGAAACTCCCGAGAATATCCGATATTAGTGGTGTGTACCTGATGGAAACTCCCGAGAATATCCGAGATAATTGTCTTGTATCTGACGGAAACTCCCGAGAATTTCAAATATTAGTGGTGTGTACCTGATGGAAACTCCCGAGAGTATCCGAGATAATTGTCTTGTATCTGACGGAAACTCCCGGGAATATCCGATATTAGTGGTGTTTACCTGATGGAAACTCCCAAGAGTATCCGCCGAGATCATTGTTTTGTAATTGACGGAAACTAATATTCGATATTAATGGTGTGTACCTGATGGAAACTCCCGAGAATATCCGTGATAATTGTCTTGTATCTGACGGAAACTCCCGAGAATATCCGAGATCATGTTTTGTAACTGACGGAAACTCCCGAGAGTATCCGAGATAATTGTCTTGTATCTGACGGAAACTCCCGGGAATATCCGATATTAGTGATGTGTACCTGAAGGAAACTCCCGAGAATATCCGAGATCATGTTTTGTAACTGACGGAAACTAATATTCGATATAAGTGGTGTGTACCTGATGGAAACTTCCGGGAATATCCGAGATCAGTTTTTATGTAACTGACGGAAACTCCCGAGAATATCCGAGATTATTGATCATCCTAGAAATCAATCAATCATCGATTCTGTATTGATTTCTACAGGATACACTCGGATGTTGACATTTTATTATCGTATAGAGATGGCACACATGCATGATCGGAATCAATGAAAGTGTAGATCGTAACATTTGCTATATATACTCCTCAAAATGATTTAAGGATTTGGGTCATATTTTAAAGTGCTTTAGAGATATATATGTATTTTGGGGGTTCTGCTGTAATTTTGTTTTTAGCCTCTTTGGGATATGAAATGGTAGATACTTACTCAAGTTTGATTTTTTAAAATCTGAAAACTAGTATGTACAAGAAACAAAATATGAAATGGTAGATACTTACTCAAGTTTAATTTTTTTTTAACATACTTGTTTTTCAGATTTTAAAAAACCAAACCCGAGCAAGTATCTACCCCAAAATACATAGATAATAAATCACCACGGTGATTTACTTGATTTATTAAAACTTTTTTAAAATAGGGGTAGTGAAGATTGCAAGTTTAATTTTTTTTTATAGTTATCAAAATATAATTTAAACCTTAATACGTCTAAATCTGAGACAGTCAGCGTTATACGACTTAAACCTCCAATAATCGTTCATTTTTCTAATTGAAGCTGCACCGCAACCAACACACACTTGATATTTTGCATAAGTGCCTTTTTTACTTATTAAACATGGTAATGCATGACTTGTTTTTAATCTATATTTATGCAAACTGCTATAATTAGAATCTTTTGTAGGCTTATTTGCACATGGATTATGTTATCCAATTTTAAGAAATTTACAAACATTGATTTCCATTGTCTATTTTGTATATAATTATTTTTATATTAAATATATTTTTGTTTAAATATATAACAAATAAAGAGAATGGAAAAAAACGAAGAGACTATAAGAAATTTAATACGCCTGTTTGATACTGGAGTGATAAGCAAAGAAACACTAGAACATAGCCTTATGGCTATTCAACCACCCGAGGCATTGAAAAGTCTAAAAAACAAGGAGAAAAGAAAACCAATCCCAGCACCACGAGTTGTAAAACCAATTCCAGCTCCACGAGTTGTAAAACCAATCCCAGCTCCACGAGTTGTAAAACCAATCCCAACCCCTCGTACTACAATCAAACCCCGTGAAGTTTCAAAGGAAACTTCAGAGGTTAATTCTCAAACATTAGAAAATTTACTCAAGAGACGACGTGCTAAAAAACAACGTAAACGAGAAAAGCAGAAATATAAATTACAAGAAAATAGTATAAATGAACAAAAGCAGAAATATGCTAAATTACAAGAAAATGTTATAAATGAACTGAAAGAGTTTAATGATAGAAAATCAAGAAGTTTTCCAGAATTAAAACTGGTAGATAAACCGAAATGTGGTATTTTCAAAGCATACGAGGCGCCTGTCGAGGAATACAAAGACCCTTTAAAACTATTTCATGATGGGAAATCCATTATTACAAAACAAATACATAAAGAGATAGCAGAGTTTGCAAAAATAAAACAAGGATTATACTTTCAATTCGGTCTTACTATAGATTTAAATAAAGACGATGGTGCTACCAAAAAACACGCCCAAACGGCACTTTTATATAGTGAGCAAAAGGTAATCTTAAACTCTGAAAAAATAAATGAGTTTTACGACGAATCATCTGCATATATACAAGAAAGCCTTGAAAGACATATAAGTGGAGGTTCAGGATTGGAGATGGATCACTGTGTTAAGTTTTACTTGAATATTGCAAGGTATTCGCCATTAAAAGGTTCTTCATATATTCCTCTATCTAAAGCACTAGCTGACAAAAAAGCAATAATTAATGTCAAGAATGAAGATAATAAGCGCTTGGAAGTGGCATTGGCTTTGTGGCCTAATAAAAATAATCCAAATAGGATATCTAGTTATAAAAAGCACATGGGTAAGTTGAATATGGATGGTATTGAATATCCCACTCCAATTTCTCAAATTTCCAAAGTAGAGAAACAAAACAACCTTGCTATCAACGTTTATGGATATATCATAACAGGAAAAAATAAAAAGGTAACTATTTTTCCATATCACATATCAGAACAACCAAAAGATATTGAGCGAATTAACCTGCTCATAATATCTGAAGACATTGAGGTTGAAAAAGAAGAAAATGAAGATGATCCAAATAATGAAGAAGGAATCATAGATGACAACTATGACCCTGATGATTATTCCGACAAACCAGCAAAAATAACAAAATATCACTATTGCTGGATTAAAAATCTGAATAGACTACTCTATGACCAAAACAAACACAAAGGTCAAACTTACTTCTGCGATCGTTGCCTTCACGGCTATTCTGGAAAAGGACTACTTACCAAACACAAAGTAGACTGTGATGGTATCAACAAAAATTCTTGCAGAATAGAAATGCCGCAAGAAGGTAAAAATACTGTAAAATTTAAAAATCATCAAAATAAGATGCCTGTGCCTTTTGCAATATATGCTGATTTTGAGTGTATAATCAAACCGCAATCAATCAAATTTGGAAAGAAATCTGAAATTCAAAATGTACACAAAGTTTGTGGTTTTGGATACAAGGTTGTCAGATATGATGGTAAAGTTGAAAAATCTGTTACTTACAGAGGCGAAGATGCTGTTGAAGTGTTTTTAAATTATATGGAACGTGAGTAGAGCAAAATTAATAAAAAATTTGCTTACCCAGAACCATTAATCATGACACAACAAAATGAAGCATTTTATGAAAAAGCTACACAATGTTGGATATGCGAGAATGAAATAGGCAGAAAATCTGGTAAAAACGGCAAAGTAAGAGACCACTGCCATTTTACTGGAGAATACAGAGGCGCAGCACATAAAAACTGCAACTTAAAACTAAAAATAAAACCTGGCAAAACACCTATACCTGTTATATTTCACAACCTCAAAGGATATGATAGTCATTTGATTATGCAAAAAATACATAAAATGAAAGGTAATATAACATGCATCCCAAATAATGCTGCAAAATATATATCATTTAGTGTCGGCCAGCTTAGATTTGTAGACAGTTTCCAATTTATGGCTTCGTCTTTGGAAAAATTGGTTAAAGCAACAGACAAATCTGATTTCAAAATTACCAAAAATCATTTTGGGGAACAAACAGATTTACTTTTACGAAAAGGTGTTTATCCATACAAATATATGGACAGTATGGAAAGATTTAAGGAAACGCAATTACCACCTATAGAAAAGTTTTACAGTAGTCGCTCAGATGAAAGTATAAGTCCCGAAGATTACGAATACGCTCAAAAAATATGGAAAGAGTTTAACTGTAAAACTCTTGGAGACTATCATGATTTATATCTAAAAACTGATGTAACTCTGTTAGCAGATGTATTCCAAACTTTTAGAAAAACATGCATGAATGCATATAAACTCGATCCCTTGCATTACTACACAGCACCTGGATTATCTTGGGATGCTTTACTTAAACATTCAAAAATAGAATTAGAACGTTTTACAGACATTGACAAGCACTTGTTTGTAGAAAAAGGAATGCGAGGTGGCATAAGTATGGTATCAAAAAGATATGCCAAAGCAAACAATCCATATGTGGCTGATTATAACCCTGACGAGGAAAACAGCTTTATAATGTATTATGATGCTAATAACTTATATGGGTGGGCAATGAGTCAGCCACTTCCATATTCTGGCTTTGTTTGGAAAGCCAAAAACAAAAAAGGAAAATATTCTAAACCAAAACCTGGCAAAGGACAAATACTTGAAGTTGATTTGGAATATCCAAAAGAACTTCATGAAGCTCACAATGACTATCCACTTGCCGCTGAAAGATTAAAAGTAAAAAAAGAATGGTTGTCTAAATACCAGACAGATCTGTTGGAAAATAATAGCATGATAAATACAGAACAACTAGTCCCAAATCTTATGGACAAAGAAAAATATGTGATAGATCACAAAACCCTGGAACTGTATTTATCTTTGGGTATGAAACTAAAGAAAGTACACAGAGTATTAGAATTTAATGAAAAACCATGGATGGCATCATACATAAACCTAAACACAGAACTTAGGAAAAAAGCTAAATCACAATTTGAAAAAGATTTTTATAAACTTATGAACAACTCTGTGTTTGGCAAGACAATGGAAAATCTACGCAAGCGGACTGAAACTAGTGAGAACTGACGGCTCCGAAAATGAAAAAATAAGAAAAATACTAGCGAACCCCAACTTTAACAGGCGTATACAGTTTTCAGATGAATTGTCAGCAATACATGTAAACAAAACAAAATTAACATTAAACAAACCAATCTATGTTGGGATGGCAGTATTGGATTTATCAAAGTACATGATGTATGATTGATACTATAATACTCTAAAGAAAAGATACGGGGATAAATGTAGTTTATTATACACAGACACTGACAGCTTGCTGGTAGAAATCAAAACAGATGATGCATACAAAGACATGGCTGAAATGAAAGATGAATATGACTTGAGTGATTATCCGCAAACCCATCCAATGCACGATGATACAAACAAAAATGTATTGGGTGAAATGAAAGATGAATGTGCTGGTGTTGCTATAGCTGAGTATGTTGGATTAAGACCCAAGCTATATTCTATTTATTTTGAGAGCGGATGAACAACTTATCAAAAAAGCAAAAGGAACAAACAAATATGTAATCAAAAAACATATCAACTTTGAGAACTACAAGGATGCATTGTTTAACAAGAAAAAATACACTGTCACAATTTTACTCAAAAAAATACATTCGAGAAGATGGAATTACAATGGATGCATATGGTTTTTATAAAAACTTATGAATTTGGGTATCAGCAGGAACAATAAGTAATTCTTCTTTGACAAATCCTCTCTGCGGCGCTGGTAATTTCAAATAATAAACTCTTATACCTTGCGTCACCATATAACTTTTAATCTTGTAAATATCTACACTCCACATTGGATTAGTTGCTCTGCGTCTTCCACCTTCTTGTTCCCCGGGTTGATATAAATATCTTACACTAGCATTCATACAGATAGGATCACCTTTTAATATTTTTGTTTCAACAGGAGGGGGCTTTTTTGTCTCCACATTTATGGCTTTGACAACTTCTGGTAATCTCTTTACCCACTCTCTATTGCGTTTTTGCGAATCTATTTCCTTAGCATACTGATAACCAAACAATCTTTCAGCTAACGTTCTGTTAAATCTTTCCACTATAGCTTGGTCTCTGTGTATTTCTGTTCTGCCCCGTCTGATATTTACTTTGTGTTTGGCCATCAACTGCGATACTGCACCCATAAATTCTCTGCCTGGATCCACTTGTAATAATTTTGGGTATTTCAAATGCCGACTGTATATTTTCTCAAATGCTTTAGCAACTTCTGTGCTATCCTTGGAAGTCAGCGGCTCTGCTTCTTTGTATCTACTTGCAATATCAACCACAGTCAACGCATATTTATATGTCTTGCGTCCACGGCCAAAGCCAAAAGTATCATGCGGTAAAAATAACAAATCAGCTTGATGGACTCCATTCTTAGCAGAAACATCAAACCTTGGTCTAACTATATTTTTGGGAGCAGGTAAATAAATCTGCCACACAGATTGTTTTTTTAAAAATTCTAATGCCTGTTTCTCACTAACACCAGCCTCTTTTGACAATTTTTTAACTGCCGAGTAACCTCTCCAAAATCCTTTTGGGCTGTAATAAATCTTTTCCATTTGCACAATTCGATGAACTGTTCGAAGAGCAAAATCAATATAGCACAAATAAATGGACAGACTTGGAAATAGATCAAATATACACTATTACAGATACAAATTAGTATTGTTAATAGCATTGTTATTAACATTGCTATTTTTTTTATTAGCATTGTTAATTTGCTGCAAGCATTGCTATTAACATTGCTACTTTGTTATGAGCAATGCTACTTTGCTATGAGCAATGTTATAAGCATTACTATATTTTTAGATATTTTCATTATATTTTCATGTCAGTATTGCTACTTTGCTGTTAGTATTACTATTAGCAACAAAGCAATGTTGTTAGAAAAAAAAGCATTGCTGTTAGAAATTATTCAACCCAATAACCAGTTGGTTGATCAGTCCTCAAAATTAACTTGGAATATTTAGTCTTAGCTAAAGCTTTTCTTATTCTGGCTCTCTCTTCCAGCGTCGGAATAACATCATTTTCTCTTAAACAATTTTCATAACTATCTCTGTCTTTAGTGTAAAACATACACAACCATTTTGCTTGCTCCCGCAAATCTTTTAATACAGAATTATATCTCTGTGAAATGACCCACACTGATTGTTTGGCGTGACGGCCAGAGAATGCCAACTCTGACAACATATCCTTTTTCTTTGTTAATTCTTTTGTGGCGGAGCAATCATCAATAATGTATAATGTGGGCTTGCCAGCATATTGTTTAAAAAATAAACGCAACAGTTCTTGTAACATTTCTTTGCCGTTGCTAACGGGATTGACAATTATTATTTTTTTATCTTTTGGGTGTCTTACATCTCCTATTCAGGATCTATTTTTATAAGCCTCGTTCCACTCTATGGTTGGACACAATATAATTATATGTTCAAAAACTCCAACATACTCTTGTTCAAGTATGTCAAGAACAAACTCTGTTTTGCCGCAGCCTGTCTGACCGCAGATAATGGCACTGTGTGAATATTTAGGATATTTTTGTTGCAAACTAGTATCGTGATTCTTTGAATCTTCCATCTTCGAAATTGATTTGCGCATCTTGTATTATATATAGATAAATATTTAAAGGTTGATCTGCATCTGCTTTTTTATTTATTAGTATCGTTATGCCTTCACTGCCGTTTTCTATTTTTCTTCAACTGCCGTATTATAAATTGTCATCACATGTTCCAAGGTCAAGCCACAAAGCATATGATTTTGTTAGATAGGTCTCAAGAGAAACATTGGTAAAGTTTAAGTCCCTCGCTACTATTTCTGTCTCTTTGTTTCTTTTTGATATCAAGGCAAAATATTGGTTGATTTCATCCCAATGTTGATATGCCTTCATGCCCTGACTATACAACTGATTTGGTAATCCCTCTATTGTCATTTCAACCTTTTCAATCTTTGGGTTGTAATATGTTTCTGTGCTTGTTCTTTCTGGGTCTTCAAACAGCATTAGAATACCTTTCATGCTCTGTGCTGGTACATTAATGTTGATATTCCAAAGGGTATCAGATTTGTTTTTATTGGTTTTCTATGTCGCAAGATACGATCATACATAAATACTATCTTACCATTGATTTGCTGTCTTATTTGTCTGGATAATTCAACATCACTTACCATATCAAATTCCAAGCAGATATTTTTTATTACATAAGATGCATCAGCATCAGTGCTTTTGATAACTTTGTTATAATCATTAAACGTTAATTCATATTCTAACCTATCACCAAGCCCCGCTTGATAAAATGGCATATGACTTTCTAACATTTCAAAGTCCAGTGGAATACAAAATATATTTCCATAAGCTGCTGCTATAGCTTCATCTTCGGTGTCTGAGGAAGCATCTCACGCGCCAATTCTATGTTTTAACATGTTTGCCTTACCAATACCTTGGTAAGCTATGTTTACTCGTTCAGTAGGGCTTTTCCATAAATCTACATAACAATGATATATATCACTGTCATCTATTGACATGACTTCATTGCCACTTATTCTTATTGTCATTTTTTTCACAATTGCTCTACCCAGATTCTGGTATATAGTAACGTTGGCGTCTGTTCTGCTTTTATGTTCTATTTCAAAGGCAAGACGAGCAGTACGTGGAACTATCACATCATTAGTACTTAGATTTGGAAATCGTACAAGAAGTTGCTGGTTTTGGTCTATTGTTGATGGATTATTAGTTATTACTACACTTGTGCGGATGCCCTTGGCACCATGAGGTTCTCTTAGTTTTCTATGAGGGTTGAGTTTGTTTCCGTAAGCTGACATTGTTTTTATTTTTTAAATATATTGTTTAAAATTAAATAAAATAAAACAATGGCTGAGGGTGGAGTTGAGTTTGACAATCCTACGTTCGATCCAGATAAAGCCGATTTCTTTATAAGTCGTTTGATTGGTGATGACGAACCAGAAATTACACAACCTGGCTCAGAATTCCAAACACAAATTGAAAATGAAAATAACTATATTGATCAGCTTCAAGGGGAAGATAAAACAAAAGAACAGCTTACACACAAAACGTTGTTAATAGATCAATTCTTTACTAGAGTTAACGCTAACATCGGCGGAATTGATTATAAAGCGTTCAAGGTGGTTAAGGACGAAAACGGTAGAACAATGTTATATGCAGTTCAGTTGGGGGCGGATGATGTTCCACTTACCCATTATAAGGGAAATAATCCAGTCGAGTTTTATGCACTGGACACTCTAAATCGAAAATATGGTGTTGACTTCATCAGAAACACTTTACAAATTTCTGATTATTTAATTCAACGTAAAAGACTGGCTCGGGGTAGGGCAGAATTTGCAACCTTGGTAAAAACAAGAGATACCATCGCTGCAGAAAATATACCAATGCGAACTTTTTCAACAACTGAAGATGTACAAAATACAGTAGATGCTGTAAATATAATTGAGAGTGATTTGAGTAATATAATAGATGAAACTCATTCTAAAACTGCTGTTCAACCGGAAGATCTAACACTGCGAGAAATACAATACCCGTGATTCAAACATATATGGCATTATGTGAACAATAATCCATATGATGTAGTCCGAGTGAAATTAACTGAAAAGAAGGAAAATAAACTCTAAAATATTAATAGAAAAGTTTCGTGTTTTTTTTTCAAAATTGAAGTGACCATGTGGGAACTATTATTTTTTGGATAGAGGATGGTGCCCTGTATGAAACATGAATACATATTGTATCATCACACATACACATTATGTATATATTCATGATATTAGTTGAATACACTAATACAATGCCACAATTCATACTAAGTAATTAATGATACGTTGATTGTTAATCAGTTTTATATCGCTCTAAAACTGTTAAAGGGAGGTAAATTATGACAAAGAGCAACGCATCATCATATAAAAGGTGAGTTCTACTCATACTGCACACTTTCAAATTCCAATGTAGTGAAGTGAACAAAATAATACCTTATATATTTACAAATTTAACAGATGAGTTGCTGTAGTCTTCTACCAAGTGGTTGATCTCTTAAGGCTCATTTACATTCTCGTACATCACTTCATAAACTGCAAGTGGACAACCATCATTTCCTGATAGTAGGGACAGCACTGTTCCTTGATACCATTGTGTTGTAGGTGAAGCGTCGTCAACCATCCACTCATGTAAAATGCGGCGACAACAAACTTTGTCTTTGTAGAGGCTTCACATACAAAACAAACTGTGTTTTATTCAGTATAGGTTGCTGAGTTGTTTGGCATATTGACATGAAATATGCCATTCCATACACATCAACATATCCTATAAATAAATATGACGACAGCCATCGTGATAGTATGGACCCAGCTAAAATGACCTTGACAAACTGGCCTAACTAAATTTTCATGAAGAAAAAAATGAGTATTTAATCCATATAATGACCTTCAGTGTGACCTTGACCTATAAAGATTTTAGTATGGCCATGTCGATGTTGTCATGATTAGTAGATATTGAAAGTTTGATGAAGAAATATCAAGAAACTTAAAACGTTTTCCGATTTTTACCCTTGTGAAGATAATTAACCAGGTGTTTCTGTTTTACATACTCAGACAGTACAATACCAAACTTTGTAATATTAACACTGCCTGAACTACCTTCCTCGCTTCCATATCATTAAAATAAAAGTCCCATTATTCAGCTTAGGCAGCTGATTCTTATATGTGTTTAGAATATGTCTATGGTTAACAGACTGTGAATCATGTAGCCGACAATAAGCATGCATTAAAACTTCAATTCCTAGGGAACCCGTCTAAAAAACTTGAATGGTATAAACACATATTTTTCAATGTTCAAAGCTTGCCGTTTGATTGCCTCGAATGACGTTTTCTTAGAGCAGTCTACTAAAGTGTAGAATGCGGCAATATTTCCGGGATCTTCACGTCCGGGATATTTTACGGAGCATAATGAAACCGTAAGTGAAACTGAATGAAATCGCAAGTATTGGAATGGAATAAGTGCAAATCTGTATTTTAATGGAATACCTTTTTATGGAATAATACCCATTTATAATGCGGTATTCTCGTAAATACCGCCCTGTTATACACTAGTCGATGGGTTTATTCGCTGCCTATATGGTTTTCATAATTGCACATGTAATGGTAAGGTAGCAATGAACAGTTTCTTTGATTTTTTTCACTTTGATAACGCAATCTTATAATTACACATAGTAGCAGTGAGACGTTTATCTCTGTTGTAATGCACACGCTAACGCACACGCATCCCTTACATGTGAACACCTGTATTTCTGTGCTGATGTGTACTTCTAGCACGTCGCGCTCCAAAGTTGAATCTAAGGCAAATCAAGGTATTTGAACAGAGAGAAGCGAGGTCGCCCACCTTGATTCAAAATGTTTGGTAGGAACAACTGATGGTAAAACCCGGAAAGAATGTGTCTGGTAAGAAAAAAAACGGTCGTGGCGTGTTTACGTCAACATGATTTGTTTTCAATATTGTTTTAACACCCGTGGCTTGATATGTTGTTATGTTAAACTTCGTTTCCAGTCCCTACCCAGATATATGCTATTTCCTCTCGGCAGCTATTTTACGCTTGCGTAAAACTTTGCTTGTAATATAGATTATATTAATTTTCACCCATAAAGTTTCTTTTGATCAATTTCCTAGGGATTGTTTACATTTTTAAAATGCTATAAATATTGGACACTGTGTGATAATAACGAAAGTTTTCAGACTTTATCATGCATCAAATGGGTTTAATTTTATTTTTTTTAAAGTTACAGCTTATTAACACCGGCATTTTGATATACAACAATCCAGTATTGTCTTTTCCATTTTTGAACAATTTGTCAAAATATTACATTCAAAATCCGTCGAACACGAACCTTAACGATTTCGTTACTGTCTTGGGTCACCATTGTCGGGTACGGGCATTTCGCAGTGAAGAAGTTATATCCCGCCAGGTTCAACGTCGAAGTTTATGTAGACGGCATAAACGTCCCTTTTCAGTCCATATTTAAGGAAAAGAACATCATTTACGGTGAATTATCGTGTAATATATCACGGTTTGTCGTTCAATTGTAAACAATAATTTCAGGTGCCCGAAGGGCTAATTGAATTACTGCTTACAGAACGTGATATATTACAAGATAATTCACCGTAAATGATGTCCTATTTCTATTCTAATACCACTAAAATGTGAAAATAACACGCACATCTGATATCTTTCGCATTTCCTTGCTTATTCTCCTAACGTTGCAAACGTAACAGTGATATATCGTTGAATATAACGAGATATTTTAAACTAGGCTATATAGTGCGGGTGTATTAGAATTCACAATAATTTAGAACATATATTTACAGCATGTTAGTTTTTACAACCTGTATATGCACGGACCTTCATACTACACTGAAAAGGCGTAGAGGGTCACTGGGTTCCTGTCATGCTCAACAAGTCTCGTCAGATGGGTGGTCTGAAACTAGAGTGAAGATGCCCTGTGTTACATCTGATCGCTTAAATTCCCGATTTCGCAATGTGTTAGTGAACATGACATTGTGAATAAAGACACGGTACAAGCGGTATGCGATTTAAGTATAGTGGCGATAGCTTTAAGGACCTATTTCCTAACGCTAGTTCGAGAAAACATGGAACACTTGCTTATCTTGCTTATTTCCTGCTATCCCCACCTTCCCCCACCACCCACTCCGCCCAATTCATGTTCATTTTATCATGTGTTTCATTAAAGGTGTTTATCATGAACCCTGCATTGTTTCAGGTGCCATCTCGCTTAAATCACTAGGGCAGTGGCAGAAAAACAATAAACGTGGCTCCAGCGTAAATGGAGTGTCTACAATAAAATGTGCAGAAGGTTGTAGGCCCAATCTCCATATTTTATCTCGATGTAAATGGAGGATGAGACTTTCATGTTCATTCCTGTTAGGCGCCATATAATTTTTCATGTGTTGGTGCCTTAAAACCCAATTCAATTCAATTTTGTACTGCTTAAATGCTACAT
>JAWPHD010010101.1:0-60000 GCA_037043455.1 Cyrtodaria siliqua | reverse complement strand
ATATGAAAAACAAAAACTACCTATGTTTATGTTATTTATGCATTGTTTAATTTAGGCAGCCTTTTCAACATAATGAAAATATGAAAATATCCTGTAGTTTACGTTACACCCTGTTCGTTATCAAACAATTATAAATACACTTAATAATAACTAGACCGTAAGTTACCAAAAGATGCCACCCCGCTCTGGGGGAATTTTAAAAGATATATTTTCCTCAAAGGGTATGTATTTCCTACAAAATGAAGTATTTATGCCAAATGAGAGTGGGGACATAAGGGCGTGACATCCATTTGAAATACGTTACCATTATCATGTTTTGAAAATTAATACTCGAAAATTGTTTATATGCAACAAAACGGTATGTATATTATATATTATTTATTAAACATGTTAAAAACAAAATCTAATGCAATAAAACAAATTTCCAAAAGACAACGTAGTTTACGTTACGTGACATAAACTTGAAATTTGCGTTACCATTTAATGTTATTTGTCATAAATATTGAATGTTTCTAGAAAAAAAGGCTCTAATTCTTTAATGAAACAGTGACTATTTTAATAATAAAATGTTATTCATTAAATCAGTATATAAAAGAATGAATCAATGAATAAATAAGATGTGTGTATGGAGAGAGAGAGAGACAGAGACAGACAGACAAAGAGAGAGAGAGAGAGAGAGAGAGAGAGAGAGAGAGAGTTACGATATGTAAAATAAATAAAAAATAGGTTACCATTTATAAGTTTCCAGAAATAAAGGTGCTAGTATTTTAGTTTTAATTATGACTTTTTTTTAAATGTAATTTATTAGTATAAGTAAATAAATATATATAATGTCTACAAATAAAATAAATATATAATAAATACATATTTTAAATTGTTCATAAATCCGAATATAGTAATTGCACATTAAACTACTGGGAGCTTATCTTGATTGAAAATGTTTTTTTTTTACTAGTTATGGTTTATTCCCTTTGTTACAATGTATCCTGCTTTTGAGACAAATCACAAAGAATAATCATATTTTGTACTCATCCATTGTAAGTTAATCTTGCCTTATTCTGATTACTAGTAGTTGGACACAATACTAATAATACTAACTCTTATGAAAGACAGCCAAAAAGGAAAATGACCTTGAAATGCCTATATCTTCACCCTACCGCCTATGTCTAATGTTCTTTGAGTATGACCATTGGAACTACGCCAGACACATTCCAGTATATTTAATGACACCCCGACTCTTGACAAAACCCATCTACGGTTCAAATGAACTTCTCCAAAACAGGAGATTCAGTATCCCTCTTCCACAAATCACATAACTATTAATAAACTATCAATCAACATACACATTTTCAAGGTAACATCATTGGATTCAGTAGAAAGTATGCAGCATACAGGTAATATCAGTGGCATATTACACGTCAATGTAGGGAAAAGCTGCTAAAGGCCACTTTCCAGAGATGGCAAATATGGCATCAGAAGTTATTTCTTCGTGCAACGAACTGCATCCATCCTGCAAAGAACAACGAGAGAGACTTAGGAAGAGCCACAAAATCTATCATTGGTTTGACAAACCCCATTCCGAGTTGATATCAATGACTATGAGATATACCTCCGATCGTCCGGTATTCCAGCATAGCGATATGTTGCTGATGATCTATTACAGTATCAGGCAGAGAAGACCATGACATATGTTTCAATGACTTGTTAATTGAAACGCTGACCTGATCTAAAACACGCTATATTTGGTCAATTGGTTCCCGTATTGATCAGGTATCAGACAGACATTAGTTTGAATCTATTGTATCCTCTATGCACAGTACCATGGTCCTTTGCAACAACTGATGGCAATTCAGTTAGAACTGACAAAGCCAAATTGCTCAACTGCTTAGAAGTATCAGTTGAGCCAGCTACACAGCAACCTACTGAATATACTGTATATATCTGTGAAGGTAATGCAACATCTCACAGTCAGTCTTCAGTTCCTGGTACGTTTGACGATTTGGCAGAGCTGGTGTTTGACGTACTTACCAAAGCACATTGAGTCGACTTTGTGAAACACGCTCTCGTCCTTAGATCTATCAAGTAATTTGAGCACAAGAAGCGAGGTGAAACCCCAACTTTCGAAACTGTTGTCAGGGCCGAAAACGAAGACCTATTGCGATTTGAAGAGTTATCACGGCAATACGACACGAGTCATTATCTGAAGAGTTATCACGACAATACGACACAATTCATTATCTGAAGAGTTATCACGACAATACGACACAATTCATTAATCTCAGTTGCGACCAGTGGAAAACAGACAGATATGTACCAAACCTTCAAGGCCTTGAAACCTACTTTGTCCCCGGCTTACCATTGCAGATGATATATCTGTCATTGCTGATGATCTGGAAGATCTGTTTTTATCATAGGAGGAAGCAGACGTCCGACTGAACATATCCCTATCAATCCTCTCCAACATCAGAAACAATCGTGGTGTGTTCTCCTGACACAGACATACTGATCCTGCTTTCAAATTTCTTTTCAGTAAAACACAACCGTAACTATGTCATGTTTGGCACTGGGATGATTAAAAAAGAAGATATTGAATATGAAAGAAATTCTAGAGAATAATAGGTCTGATATCTGCTCCTTACTACCCACACTACATTGCCTTACCACCTGTGTTACAACCAGTGGCTTTATATGGAGAGGCAAGTTTGTTTCATTTAAGACGATTAAAAAGCACAGAGAGTTTGTGTAAAGTTGGATTGTTCAAACAGCAGCATAAATGTTCGGATAATCTTCAAAAAACAAAAGTACAGAGATCACCAGGAGGATAGTGTGCCGCATATATGGCAAACCTCTTTTTGCCGCCGTGTCAATTTCCTATCGTCATGCATTAGAACATGCACACGTTTAAGTGTTTTTGTGTCACCATATGACCAATATTAACCAGACCTACCAGACGCAGAAACAAATGAGAGAAGAAAAGTTATTGAATTTGACTGGACTATTGGTGATAATCACATCACAATAGTTGGTCGACACCATGTTCAAAGAGCCTGACACTGAAGACGGAAGCAATAATCGGCGGGAAGATATGGAAGCCAACAAACTGTTTGATATATAGTTTGAAGAAAGTGATGACAATGTTTAGAGGAATTATATAAATATTATATTAGACACTTGACAACAAAAAACATACTTCAAGATTTAGCATAAAAAATTTCGACTTCACGGATTAGCATAATTTAAAAATCCATTAACTCTGGCGAACTGGTTCTTTAACCCAAAACCCTTTCGCATACCTGATGTGAAATAATAATGGGGAAGTTTTCGTGATAAAAACAGGGTATATGCATGGATTGTTTTCATAATATGTGCAAAATTAAATTACGCTTCAAGGGTTATCAAATTATTTCCGGTGCATTTTCAGAAGTTTTCCAAAGTGTTTTCGAAAAGTACCAACTTTCACAAAAAAAGAATATCAGTCGAGGGTAGCGTACATTTTTTGCGTTCGAATGCGCTTTCTTTGGTAGAAAATGGTTAAGAAATAAAAATAATATCGCACTCTGAATCTTTCAATGTGGGCGAATGGTTACAATTGCTTTCTTCAAGAATTAGCTATAATGACCGTCATACGTCATGTGGTATAGTCACCCTGGTCCCGTATCACATTTTTTTTATACTTGCATCTCAAGCATTTTTGAATGGATCGTTCCCAAACTTCATATACTCATAACAACTGATGACCTTCTGTCCCTCTACATCATCCATCATTGATTTCCTAATTTATTACAGAATTATGGCCCTTTGTTTGACTTAGAATTTTCCACTCTAATATTGTATAATGACATGTTAACACCTTTTTTCTCAAACATATTCGAATTGATTGTTCCCAAACATCATTTACACTTAGCAACTGATGACCTTATGTCCCTGTACATCACCCATCATTGATTGCCGAATTTATTACAGAATTATGGCCCTTCGTTTGACTTAGAATTTTTCACTCTATAATGATTTGCATGTGGCTTTCACTTTAAACTTGTCATGGATTGTTATAACACTTGACATACAATTCACAAGCGATGATATGATGTGTCTCTGCATTAATGGTTTTTCGATTCTGTATTTTTTTTACAGAATTATGGGCCTTTGTTTGAATTAGACTTTTTTTCACATTAAAACATTAACAGATATTTTAGACATTTATGATTTTGCCCATAGCAAAACAGCGGGGGTATTCATCACCTTCAGTGATAGTTTATCCTTGTGAGTGTTTAGTCTCGGCCAGCCAAGACCGTATCATGCAAATATCGGTCTGGGGAGATTAGTCCAATTATTCAAAGCGTCCTCTAGCAATTAGCCCAATTTATTCGCGCGTTTTTTTCACGTGCATTAAGTCGACGTTTGCGTGACGTCATGTTGTAAATACAAGTACAGCGTCAATTGTTGATGCACCATTTAAAGATTTTGACGTCACGATTTAGCCTCTGTCACCCGGCCCGCTTCTGATTTCTTCATTACGCAGGGCCTGGGGAAAATAGGATGTTTGAAATCGCCCCAAACGAGATTTTGAGAGATTCTACGAAACTTTCAAAAAACTTATTTTCAAGTTAATTTAATATTATTTTTCTTATTTTTAACTTATAATAAGCAGCAAGTGTAACGTTAAAACGGGTAATCTAATGTAACTATTATGTAAAACGTTGCTCCATCCTTCACTCGATGGTAGACATGTTTTGCTTTTTCACTCAATCGCATACGCTCGTTCGTGAAAAGAACCACACGTCTACCATCACGTGAAGGATTTCCCTATAATCGATCCCAACAGTTAAAAAATCTCTATATAACTGACACAGACAGTTAAGTGAAGCGAAAGTAGAAATGTGGTAAATCTATGTATGATGTGTCAAAAGAGAACGTGACGTCATTTTCCTTACATGATACATGACCCCCTGATTTTATTGCATGTTTTTATTGGCGGACGCTCGATCTTTGATTGATATGTGTTTTAAAAGTGTCTACGGAGAAAAATGCGCATTTTTTTCTTTTAGAAATAGATCTACCTCATTGCTATATAAAACGAAGATCGAAAATCAATGGTGCAATGACACCTTCAGCTGTATTCTTGAATACCATTAGCATATCAAAAAATAAAAACTGAAGTCAATACATAGGCCCTCGTAATTGCAAGTCAAGACTATGACTTGAATCTGTAGCCGTCCCGTGTGGTTGCCGGGGTAGAATACAACCACTGCAATCCCACAAACACACTGTCACATGCAGAGGGGTACGAATTCCCTCCCACCCCACCCCACCCAATTCATATTTGTCATTTTTTATCATTCTCATTGAAGTCTTTATCTCATGACACCGAGTACATGCAAACGTGGAAGTCGTTAATGGAGAGTCTACTATAGAATTAACAGCAACTCTACAGTTTTGCAATAAGAAGATTCTATGTACATTTTTCTTAGTGTATCTTGATGTAGATGGAGGATGAGCCTGGCATGTTCATTCCAGTTAGGCGCCATAAAACCTTTCATGAGTTGGTGCGCCTTAAAACCCAATTCAGTTCAGTTCAGTTCAGTAGCCCATAAACCTTGTCTTCACCACTCTCTGTGTTGTGTATGATCCTATTTAGCACAGGCATTCAGTACGATAATTAATATAGAATGATAGACAGAAGAAGAGATGTAGTTATAGTTTAGTTATATATATGTAAAATATATATAAGTCAAGGCCAGAATCGAATTTCACACTTACTTTTCCTGATTTTCGTTGGTACATTTTTTCTGATCCGTGCGTACTTTTTTTCTCAGCGATTGGGTCAGATATATCTTTATCTTCGTTTCTGCAACTTATATATAAAGTATTTGCATATTAAACTCTATCTCATCTTCCCTCTATCCTTTTATATTACCGAAATGATTACTTTTCATTGCATATTTAACTTGTTCTGATTGTGCGGTACAGTGCGGACCTGGGGTGTCATTGGTTTGTGTGCTGTGATTTCTATGGAGCATTTTTTTTCTCATTTTGGTAATTACTGATTTACTTTCCGTGACCGCTTAAAATAGAGATGAATTTAGGTAAATATATGCATATTATGTTTTCTTACATTTGATCAATTCGTTAGATGGTGGGTAACTTAGCGCAACGCGCATGCGCGAAAAAACCTTGCCTTGTACGCTCAAATATTCATGGGTAAATTATTATTCGGCGGTTAAGGTATGAAACCACTAATTATTTCCCCCATAGACACCAATGTTAAAGTGTTACATATTAATAATTTGCTGCAACTTCAACTCAAGTATTGATAATGCAACAGTGCAATTTTCATATAGAAAACTAATTTTCCACTTGAAAAATCACCAGAAAATGTTTGTTTACTAAACAGAGGTCAAAGGTACAGCTGTTTTCAGTGATGGTTGCTCACAAAGTGTAAGCATAGAGTCGAAATTTCGAAAATGTTCATCAGTGTTCCAGTAAAACCTATTAATACTGCTTCTTATACATACAACCACAAAATCGAACAAAAATGGGCAGTTTTTTCCTACTTATAATGCCCATTTCCATTAAAAAAGAAGGGATTACTTTTTATTATAGGAACTTCATTCGACTACACCTCGGAGGTTTATATGTAATTAGTGGTGGTAAACCATAAATTGGATTTAAGACTTGTTTCGAATCCAGTGTATGTAGGTGTATGCTTAAACTTAATTGCACTTCTTTGTTGCTTATACTTTCTCGCACTTTTGTTGTTGCTTATACGAACGTACACTGCCTTGTTGCTTATACTTTCTCGCACTACTTTATTGCTTATGTTTTCTCACACTGCTTTGCTGCTTATACTTTCTCGCACTGCTTTTTGCTTATACTTATCTCGAACTGCTTTGCTGCTTATACTTTCTCGCACTTCTTTGCTGCTTATACTTGCTCGCACTGCTTTTTTCTTATCATTTCTCGCACTGCTTTGCTGTTTATACTTTCTCGCACTTCTTTGTTGCTTATACTTTCTCGCACTTCTTTGCTGCTTATACTTTCTCGCACATTTTTTTCTTATTCTTTCTCACACTGCTTTGCTGCTTATACTTTCTCGCATTTTATTTGTTGCTTATAATTTCTCGCATTTATTTGCTGCTTATACTTTCTCGCACTTCTTTGCTGCTTATACTTTCTCGCACTTCTTTGTTGCTTATACTTTCTCGCACTTTTTTGCTGCTTATACTTTCTCGCACTTCTTTGTTGCTTATACTTTCTTGCACTGCTTTGCTGCTTATACTTTCTCGCACATTTGTTGCTTATACGTTCTCGCACTTCTTTGTTGCTTTTACTTTCTCGCAGTTCTTTGTTGCTTATATTTTCTCGCACTGCGTTTTGCTTATACTTTCTCGCACTGTTTTTTGCTTATACATTCTCGCACTGCTTTTTGCTTATACTTTCTTGCACTGCTTTGTTGCTTATAATTTCTTGTACTGCGTTTTGGCTTATGCTTTCTTGTACTTCTTTCTTAATTACACTTACACGAAATGATGTGTTGCTTATGCGTTCTTGTTTTTCTTTGTTAATTATACTTACTCGAACTGATGTATTGCTTATAGTTTTGCACTGCTTTATTGTTTTTGCTTATACTTTCTAGCACTGCTTTATTGCTTATATTTTATTGCACTGCTTTGATGATTATACTTACGTGCACTTTTTTGTTGATAAATACATACCTGCACTTTTTTGTAACTAATACTTTCTTTCACTTCGTTGTGCTTATACTTTCTCGCACTTCTTTGTTGATTATACTTACGTGTACTTTTTTGATGATTATACTTTCTCGCACTACTTTGTTATCAATACTTTCATGCACTTCGTTGTTGCTTATACTTCTTTTTTTATTATGCTTTCTTGCACTACTTTATTGATTATACTTACTCGCACGTGTTTTTTGCGTATGCTTTCTTGCACTGCTTTATTGTTTAGACATAATTGCATTTCTATCTTGATTATACTTTCTCGCACTTCTTTGTTGATTATACTTAGTACGTGCACTTATTTGTTGATTATACTTAGGTGCACTTCATTGTTGATTATACTTACGTGCACTTCTTTGTTGATTATACTTACGTGCACTTCTTTGTAGATTATACTTAAGTGCACTTCTTTGTTGATTATACGTACGTGCACTTCTTTGTTGATTATACTTACTTGCATTTCTTTGTTGATTATACTTACGTGCACTTCTTTGTTGATTATACTTACGTGCATTTCTTAGCTGATTATACCTACGTGCACTTCTTTATTGATTATTCTTACGTGCACTTCTTTGTTGATTATACATACGTGCACTTCTTTGTAGATTATACTTACGTGCACTTCTTTGTTGATTATACTTACGTGCACAATACTTACGTGCACTTCTTTGTTGATTATTCTTACATGTACGTGTACTTCTTTGTAAGTTATACTTACGTGCACTTCTTTGTTGATTATACTAACGTGCACTTCTTTGTTGATTATACTTATGTGCACTTCTTTGTTGATTTAACGTACGTGCACTCCTTTGTAGATTATATTTCGTGGACTTCTTTGTTGATTATACTTACGTGCACTTCTTTGTTTATTATACTTTCTCGCACGTCTTTGTTGATTATACTTACGTGCACTTTTTTGTAGATTGTACTTACCTGCACTTCTTTGTTTATTATACTTACGTGCACCTCTTTGTTGATTATACTTACGTGCACTTCTTTGTTGATTATACTTACGTGCACTTTTTTGTTGATTATACTTACATGCACTTCTTTGCTACTAATACTTTCGTGCACTGCTGTGTTGCTTATATTTTCTTTCCCTGCTTTGTTGATTATATTTACTTGCACTGATTTATTGGTTATACTCGCACTTACTTATTGGATATACTTACTTGCAATTGTTTTTGTTGGTTATACATTCTTTCACTTCTTTGTTGCTAATACTTTCTTGCTCTGCTTTGTTGCTTATATTTACACTTTTGTATTGGATATACCTACTTCCCCTTCTTTGTTGGATATACATACTTTCACTTATTTGTTGGATATACTTACTCCTACTTATTTGTTGGATATACTTACTTCTACTTATTTGTTGGATATACATACTTTCACTTATTTGTTGGATATACTTACTTCTACTTATTTGTTGGATATACTTACTTCTACTTATTTGTTGGATATACATACTTTCACTTATTTGTTGGATATATTACTTCTACTTATTTATTGGATATACATACTTTCACTTATTTGTTGGATATACTTATTTCTACTTATTTGTTGGATATACATACTTCCTCTTATTTGTTAGATATACCTATTTGAACTTCTTTGTTGGATATACCTACTTGAACTTCTTTGTAGGATATACTTACTTGAACGTCTTTGTTAGATATACCTACTTGCACTTATTTGTTGGATATACCTACTTGCACTTATTTGTTGGATATACCTACTTGCACCTATATTTTGGATATATTTACGTCCACCTATTTGTTGGATATACCAACTTGCACTTCTTTGTGGGATATACTACTTCAACGTATTTGTTCGATATACCAACTTGAACTTCTTTGTTGGATATAAAAACTTGTACTTCTTTGTTAGATATTTAATTCCACTTCTTTTTTACATATACTTATTTCCACTTATTTGTGATATACTTACTTCCACATCTTTCTTGGATATACATACTTGAATATCTTTATTAGATATACCTACTTCCACTTATTTGTGGGATATACTTATTTGAACTTCTTTGTTAGATATACATACTTGCATTTCTTTATTAGATATACCTACTTCCACTTATTTGTGGGATATACTTACTTGAACTTCTTTGTTAGATATACCTACCTGAACTTCTTTTTGGGATATACTTTCTTGAACTTCTTTGTTGGATATACTTACTTGAACTTCTTTGTGAAATATACTTTCTTGAACTACTTTGCGGGATATACTTACTTGAACTTCTTTGTTAGATATACCTACCTGAACTTCTATGTGGGATATTACTTAATTGAACTTCTTTGTTGGATATACTTGCCTAAACTTCTTTGTGGGATATACTTATTTGAACCTTTTTTGTTGGATATACTAACTTGAACTTCTTTGTTAGATATACCTACTTCCACTTATTTGTGGGATATACTTACCTGAACTTCTTTGTTAGATATACTTACTTGAACTTCTTTGTTAGATATACTTACTTCCACTTATTTGTTGAATATACTTACTTTCACTTCTTTCTTGGATATACTTACTTGAATTTCTTTGTTAGATATACCTACTTCCACTTATTTGTGGCATATACTTACTTGAACTTCTTTGTTAGATATACCTACCTGAACTTCTTTGTGGGATATTCTTACTTGAACTTCTGTTAGATATACTTACCTGAACTTCTTTGTGGGATATACTTACTTGAAATTTTTTGTTAGATATACCTACCTGAACCTCTTTGTGGGATATATTTACTTGAACTTCTTTGTTAGATATACCTACCTGAACTTCTTTGTGGGATATACTTACTTGAACTTCTTTGTGGGATATACTTACTTGAATTCTGTTAGATATACCTACCTGAACTTCTTTGTGGGATATACTTACTTGAACATCTTTGTTAGATATACCTACCTAAACTTCTTTGTGGGATATACTTACTTGAATTTCTTTGTGGGATATACTTGCTTGAACTTCTTTGTTAGCTATACCTGCCTGAACTTCTTTGTGGGATATACTTACTTGAACTTCTTTGTTAGATATACCTACCTGAACTTCTTTGTGGGATATACGTATTTGAACTTCTTTGTTAGATATACCTTCTTGAACTTCGGTGTTAGATATACTTACTTGAACTTCTTTTTTGGATATACTTACTTGAACTTCTTTGTTGGATATACTTACTTGAACTTCTTTTTTGGATATACTTACTTGAACTTCTTTGTTGGATATACTTACATGAATTTCTTTTTTAGATATACTTACTTGAACTTCTTTTTTGGATATACTTACTTGAACTTCTTTGTTGGATATACTTACTTGAACTTCTTTTTTGGATATACTTACTTGAACTACCTACTTGAACTTCTTTGTTAGATATACCTACCTAAACTTCTGTGTGGGATATACTTACTTGAACTTCTGTGTTAGATATACCTACCTGAACTTCTTTGTGGGATATACTTATTTGAATTTCTTTGTTAGATATACCTACTTGAAATTCTTTGTTAGATATACTTACTTAAACTTCTTTTTTGGATATACCTACTTGAACTTCTTTGTTAAATATACTAACTTAAACTTCTTTGTTGGATATACTTACTTGAACTTCTTTGTGGGATATACTTATTTGAATTTCTTTGTTAGATATACCTACCTGAACTTCTTTGTGGGATATACTTATTTGAATTTCTTTGCTAGATATACCTACTTGAAATTCTTTGTTAGATATACTTACTTAAATTTCTTTGTTGGATATACCTACTTGAACTTCTTTGTTAAATATACTAACTTGAACTTCTTTGTTGGATATACTTACTTGAACTTCTTTTTTGGATATACTTACTTGAACTTCTTTGTTGGATATACTTACTTGAACTTCTTTTTTGGATATACTTACTTGAACTTCTTTGTTGGATATACTTACATGAATTTCTTTTTTAGATATACTTACTTGAACTTCTTTTTTGGATATACTTACTTGAACTTCTTTGTTGGATATACTTACTTGAACTTCTTTTTTGGATATACTTACTTGAACTACCTACTTGAACTTCTTTGTTAGATATACCTACCTAAACTTCTGTGTGGGATATACTTACTTGAACTTCTGTGTTAGATATACCTACCTGAACTTCTTTGTGGGATATACTTATTTGAATTTCTTTGTTAGATATACCTACTTGAAATTCTTTGTTAGATATACTTACTTAAACTTCTTTGTTGGATATACCTACTTGAACTTCTTTGTTAAATATACTAACTTAAACTTCTTTGTTGGATATACTTACTTGAACTTCTTTGTGGGATATACTTATTTGAATTTCTTTGTTAGATATACCTACCTGAACTTCTTTGTGGGATATACTTATTTGAATTTCTTTGCTAGATATACCTACTTGAAATTCTTTGTTAGATATACTTACTTAAATTTCTTTGTTGGATATACCTACTTGAACTTCTTTGTTAAATATACTAACTTGAACTTCTTTGTTGGATATACTTACTTGAACTTCTTTGTTGGATATACTTACTTGAACTTCTTTGTTGGATATACTTACTTGAACTTCTTTGTTAGTTATACTAACTTGAACTTATTTGTTAGATATACTTACTTGAACTTTCTTGTTAGACATACTTACTTGAACTTCTTTGTTAGATATACTTACTTGAACTTCTTTGTTAGATATACTTACTTGAACTTCATTGTTGGATATACTTATTTGCCCTTCTTTGTTTCTACTTACTTATTTTGTATTATATTTGGCGCACTTCTGTGTTAGTCATACTTACTTTTACTTCTTTATATTCCAGTAGAAGTAAAGGTAGAAAATCAGAAGACTCAACAATTGAAATTAAAAGATAGTGAAAATGAAAGTGATGTCAACAAAGTCGCAATATCACAGATACAGACAACAGCAGAAAATGGTCAAACTCATATCCCTGAAAATAATACCACATCGAATATATACTTGAAGGAAAATACAATTGCAGAAATCAATATACCTGTATCGGAAGACCAGAACTTCGTAACTGCTATAACACCTCAATAATGTACAACACGTGTAAGTGGAAATCGTTGCAAACAGTACTTATACAACTATACATTAAACGATATGCAAATATTGAATGATTTAATTATAAGCGTAGGCGATGCCTATTTCATACAATGTATTACTGAGCGAGAAAACAGCGTGTCGTGCTCTTGCTGCAGACGTTCCTCCTTACATCGTATATTTCGTGTTAAATACAAAGAATTGACAACTTGAGCCGCAACAGCTCTTATATATATATATGTTTAAATCAGTGTAAAGACGACAGTTTCTTTTAAAAAGAAATATTATCCTGATTTAGTGTTTACCATACTTTTTAAACCAATCAGCTGTCTCAGATTTTCAAATATTTGCACCATTTATTCATGAAGATTTTATTTACTACAAGCAGCCTTGTGAAGAGATTGACTTATATAGAGACTATCGATAAAGCCTAATGTAAATTCTAAGCCGGATAGAGGCTATGAAGAGAAATCTTCACTATTAAGAAACCGAGGTCGGTCGCTACGCTTCCTCCCTTTCGGTTTCTTAATGGTGAAGATTTCTCTTAATAGCCCCTATCATATACGTATCGCAAAACAAAACAGAGGGGTATTACTTATTCATTGTGCCAATGCGGTGTTTAATAATTAGTATTTATTTATTTTTAGTTGTATACTCAGTCAAAAAAAAGAAAGTGTGCACATCAACTTTTGGAAATACATGTATTCAAAAAGTTGTAATGAGAAATTTAGCAAAACACCTTTTAAAATATATAAAATGTATATATTACTATAGTAGTGATACCGTTGTATAAAATGCTCCTGCACTAACGCAGTTTGAGTTCCTGGAGTTCAAAAGAGAGCAAAACCAAAATTTCAGACTGCACGGTGTTGAATGGGGAAATTTAAGAACGATAACAGTCATCTGGTTAAGTGCTGGTTTTCTGGAATTGCTCATGAATGTCATGGGTTTAACTTCTTCAAACTGTAAGTTATAATGTTTGAACACACGTATGACGTCAACGGTTACATCAATGTAATACATGTATTGCTTATGAACATTTGAGTGCACGCTTTCTTTTTTGAATCAATATTTCATTATGTTATCAGGCTATCCACGTCTTATGTTCGCATATACCGATTATACGAGGATTGACTGATTGCCCCGGTCGGCCATTATTTATCGGTTTGGAGGCAGACCGTGAGAAACGAACCCAGTAAACCGTTTATCGGTGACAGTTTCAGACTTACCACGTTGGCCTCTCATTTAAGGGAAGATACACCCAAATCAATGTCCATAGGATCCAAGTATAGGATTGACACAAATAAAGACTCTTTATGCAATGCATTTATATAAACTGATTCCACTGACAGTGAGATTGAACCTAGAACTAATTAATTTCTCAAAAAGACGTGAGCGCGCGCAATCCTTAATTCAAACACTTCAACAAGTAAGAACGGGCAATGAGTATTACATTTATCTTTAACAAATGCAGTTGAATAAATGAAATAATTGATGGAGAATAATTTTAGCCCAATAAATAATGTATTTAACAGTAATTATGGGTTTTTCTTGTCTTGGTGACAAACATGAAAAAGGATGCCATTTCCGTAGTGATTCGGTACAGAAAAAAAGCTTGTCCCATTTCCCCCCGCTTCCGGTTTGGTATAATTGATAATTTGGTGTATACGTCTCACAACACAGTTAAATTTACATAGCTTTGTATATGTAGCTGGACCCCTGTGGACCACTGTAGAACCTAATGAATTTTCTTAAAAATATTTTCTTTGTGAAACTTGATGTCTGTTGCACGAAATATCCAACAAAAAACACGGGGTTGACCAATTTGCTTTTTTTTAATATCAATAGTTTGAAGAGACCCTCTTGAATTTGTCCATTTCACTGGCATTTTCAAATGTATCACTACCCAGTATTAGATTCTCAGATCTGGGCTCAGAAACATTCAGGCATATCCTAACCTGTTTGAAATCATGAACTTATCCCATTCTTGTCACCTGCAACAAAAAAAGAGGGGATATTTGCACATTTTAAGAAATAAGCAAGAACCGAATAACACAGATCTTTTTTTTAAGCTCCAGAAAATTCCTACCGTGACTGGCAAGGGAAATAACTGTTAAGTGAGACCTATATTACCTTTAAATCAAATGATCACATCATCATGTGATTATCACTCTGTCGGCCATGGGATGATCACTCTGCTGATCATGCGTTGATCACCCTGTCGAGCATGCGATTATCACTCTGTCGGTCATTCGATTATCACCCTGTCGATCACGTCATTATCACTATGTCGATCATTTGATGATTACTCTGTCGGTCATGTGCTTATCACTCAGTCGTTCATGTGATTTAATGTGATTATTACTCAGTCGGTCATGTGATTATCACCTTGTCGGTCATGTGATGATCACTCTGTCGTTCCTGTGATGATCACTCTGTCGTTCATGTGCTAATCACTCTGGCGATCATGTGATAATCACTCTGGCGATCATGTGATCACTCAGTCGTTCATATGATGATTACTCAGTCGTTCATGTGCTTATCACTCTGGCGATCATGTGATAATCAATCTGGCGATCCCTCTCTGTCGTTCATGTGTTTATCACTCTGTCGTTCATGTGCTTATCACTATGTTGGTCATGTAACTATCACTCAGTCGATCATGTGATTATCATGTGATTATCGCTCTGTCGGTCATGTGATCATCATATGGGACTATGGGCTTATCGCTATGTCGTCCATCTGATTATCTCTTTGTCAGTCATGTGCTTATCACTCAGTCGGTCATGTGATTATCACTTTGTCGTTCATGTGCTTATCCCTCAGTCGGTCATGTGATGATCACTATGTCGATGATGTATTGATCACTCAGTCGGTCATGTGATTATCACTCTGTCGTTCATGTGATTATCAGCAGTCGGTTATGTGCTTATCACTCAGTCGGTCATGTGATTATCACTCAGTCGGTTATGCCATTATCACTCTGTCTTTCACGTGATGATCTCTCCGTCGTTCATGTGATTGTCACTCAGTCGGCATTGTGATCACTCTGTCGATGATGTGATGATCAGGTTGGTTCATTTTCTATCACTCAGTCGGTCAGGTACTTATTACTCTGTTAATCATGTGATTATTACTATGTACATCATGTGATTATCACTCTGTCGTTCATGTGCTTATCACTCAGACGATCATGTGATGATCTCTCAGTTGGTCATGTGATGATCACTTTGTCGGTCATATGATTATCTCTCAGTCGATCATGTGAGTATTACTCAGAAGGTCATTTGATTATCCCTCTGTCGGTCATGTGATGATCACTCTGTCGGTCATTTGATGTTCTCTCTGTCGGTCATATGCTTATCACTCAGTCGATCATGTGATTATCACTCTGTCGGTCATGTGATTATCATTCTATACTTTATGTGATCATGACTCTGTCGTACTTGTGATGATCACTCTGTCGATCACATGATGATCATTCTGTCGGTCACGTGATGATTTGTCGATCATATGATGATCACTCTGTCGATTATATGATGATCACTCGGTCGATCATATGATGATCACTCTGTCGATCATATTATGATCACTCTGTCGATCATGTGATGATCACTATGTCGGTCATGTGATGATTACTCTGTCGATCATCTATCGATCATTTGATGATCACTATGTCGAACATTTTATGATCACTCTATCGATTATATGATGATCACTCTGCCAGTCATGTGATGATCACATGTGATTAGTAGTGTGGCTCTATCACAATATAAAACAGAATATATTTTATTATTTTAAGCCAAATATTGCCGATGAAGATGTTTACAAATAATACAGTTAATGACTGAACAATATGGTTAGATGGCGCCAGTACGCGTGCTAGTTGAACAGATATATATCACAGTCTACGTATATAGTTAATAAAACCGTGATGAATCTATTACAGATTAACAATAATTCAAAATAAATGTTCGATAGAATGTACTACGATGTTTCTAAATAATAATTATTTTAACTTTACATACGTGCGTATTTCTAACCTAGGCATGGACCCGTATAATGTAATACTAAGTCTGCATTGCTTTGGTTACAAGGGTAGTGTTTCCGGTAATTTGTACTAATTAATTAACGGAGTAAACAAGTTTAGTCGTTTCCTTAGTTCAAACGCCTTATATACCATTCCACTATTCCTACATTTCTTGTTTCATGATTTATGTTCGTGCTTCATTAATTGTTTAAATTTCAGGAAACTAGGATTTTTCACAAAGTATTGTTTTGTATACATCTTTCTGAGATCATTGAAGTTTTTCCCCGTGTGGCTGCCGAGGTAGAATAAAACCACTGCAAATCCCGCTAAAGGCAGACCAACAAATTACATTTTTATTGTCATATGGCGAGCCAGTATCTGATGAAAATGCAATATTATAAATACTTATTGAGAAGTGTTCACTGACCATTACTGCATATGATAAAGTGATAGATGTATCAAGAAAAGAGCACAGGATGCAATAAGCAAGGGCTTCGAAATTTTACCTTATTTTCACTAGGTGATAAAACAATTGTTACTCGGTTTTTATCCTTAGTTTCTATAGTATAGTAAAATAAAAAATCTTTGGCTGAGTAAAAAATATGATAATTTTCAAGATTCAGTTTCGAAAGATACATATATTAAATCAAGTTGCATAAATGTGCATGAAATATGCAGATTTTTTTAAAAAAGTCATATTGTAAATACCTTAATTGTAACAGTGAAATGTGTTGAACATCTAGAATACAGACCGAGCCCATCCCGAATTTAGAGGTATGTCAAATATTTGGTCACTGATTGGTCCATTTATTTTGATGATGCTTTATCAAAATTATGAATTAATATATTAATCATGTTTGTTTGCATGTGTGTGCATACTAGATAAATATGTTACATATGGTTAAGTGAATGTGTGGTACAGATAGAACGCTGTGTGCGAGTGTGCCATATATATACCCTCGTACAACACACATATTTTACCTTAAATTTAAAGTTTCACATATGCATACATATACGTATATAAATATATGTTCTGTTCCGGGAGCATGTATTTGATAGGCTTTAAGCCTATGTTTAATTTGTTTTAAATTATTTTATTTGTTTAAGCATGACCAAATCATAGCTGGTATATTCTAATCTGTTAAATGATAAACCATATCAAAGTTGTATTAAAGTTGTTTTACTCTTCTGTGGTTGTTTTTACTAAATTCACAGTCCAGACTCTATTGTGCCTATTGCTTTAGCATGACCTACTGGTTAAAAGGCGGAGTGACTATAAACTTTAGAACCACACACACACACGCAAACACGTTAACGGTAAGGGATTATAGACACTTGTATACGATAATAGTGCTCAATGGATTATTGATACAGTATGTTTACCGCATTACTATTAGTTATTAGGTTTGTTACTGACTCCCTACAGAAATATTTGGGGTCAGTACGATCCCCTTTATATCTGACTGACCCCACATATTCCTGTAGAGGGTTAGTTAAAAAACCCAAAAACTGATTTATTGCTTGAGCACCTTTTTTCAAGGCAAACACCGATATTTAACCCATTTTAATGGAGCGTCAACGTCATTGAGACCGGTACAGTTTAAAAGCATTATTAATTTACTCATTATTTCTGTTACTAATGCCTTAAAGAACTATTTGCAAATGATTTAAACTTTGAATCTGAATTGTAGTCCATATTGTCTTAGTGACCAACTATGAAATCTACTGACCCACAATAGAATAATAGAGGGTCACCATGTGACCGCTCTAATCCACTGAAATTCCTCGGATTTTGTGTGAGATGCAATAATAGTATATCGAGGGCTCAGCGCAAAACTATTCTAACTACATATGAATAGAGAAGGAGACAGAATAGTTTTGCGCTGAGCCCTCGATATACGACCTTCGGAAAATGAAGCTTTCAATCAATATAACCGAGTCTGCTACTTTTTACTCTTTTTGTATTTGTTGATTCCATTTATAAAGTTCTTTGTAAGTCAAGCTACGCATGGGTAAGTAACCACAGATAAAAATCACGTATAAACATTCTGCCTTATTAGAAGTGTGTACTAACTAGAACCATCTGCAAACATTATATTCGCCTACATACAATAACAATTTCTCTATTGCCTTCCGTTTTATCTGACCATGTTTAAACGCCTGAATGAAAAAAGAACTGGTCCTATAGAAATCACAGCAAACAAACGCAGTGGCACCGTATGTCCACACCGAAATATATGAGCATTTTTAAAATGTCAGTGAAAAGGATACTACATAACATAAAGAGTGGTGAAGACAGGGTTACCGACTTTGAACGGTCAGTAGGCAATAAGGCCTACAGGTTAGCTTAAATCGATTTTATGTGTACAGGAACTCGCCTTTATCCTGTCTTCAAAGCATAAATTGACAACACAGTGTAAACAAGAAGCAATCCGAGGGACGGCCATAGTCCCCTATCGGGTGTTGTGCTCGACACTCCGTCTCATTATGGTGAACATTTGTTCCAAGTTATTTCGAAATCCCACTATGCATGACAAAGTTACAGCCCGAACAGAATTTACAATTAATGCAACACGAGTTCAACCTACTACGCCATACGCTATGCCATATAATCGCGTCTTACAAAGACAAAGAAATGCAAACGTTACACTCTGTATAAATCCTAATTAATTACACTCCTCTGCAACAATTACTTCGTTACAAATTGACTACCAACATACAAACCAATTTACATCAGACTTAACAGTACGTTTTATGTTGCGATTACTGATTAAATTAAATGTTTGTACCGTATAACGATCACCCTGCCCTATGAATCTTTTTGAAAAAAGAAGACGTTATAACCATGCTGCCGGACTCAAGTTAAAAATTGCATCGGCAGAATGTTATACGATAAATGGTATATGGCAACTTAAATAACAGTAATGTGTTCTTTAAAGCACAAATTCCATTATCGTAACCCTGATCTACTTTTAAAATATAATTGTAATTTAAGAACTCTTCTGCGACAAGGACTATCACAACATGACTTCTTCTATGGTGATGTGATTTACAAACTTCGTAAGATCCTTGGTCATAATCAGTTTCATACAATCTTTATTAAACTAGTTAAAAAGCTTATCAAAAGAGGTTATGACCCTATCATTTTGCACCGTACTGCATGTTTAGTGGTTGACCCATTTACAGTTTGCCACTATATGCTTTTCTCTTTGATTGTGCGATGACCGGACAGATTGTGGACCGTATGATGACGTCTACCTAACAATAGCGTTTGATTTTTGTCTTTAATCTTGTCTTGTCGACAGTACCCTTAACGGTTTGTTCTCTTGATTCTCTTGCTTCTGTCAAGTCACTGAGTACTTACTTCGTGGCTGCTGTCTATGCTTTTTTATTTTATATAAACATGATCATTGCCTATTAATGTTGCCTTGTTTGTTACAGATTATAACCTGGCGGGGATATCTTTGTTTACACTATTCCGTTTATTGGTATGACAATAGGGTGAGAGTGAGGTTTGGTGCACCCTAGAACCCCCAGCGGTATATTTTGCCACGGACCGTTCCAAGGCTGTAGCCCTACTGTCAAGACTTGAGTGTTTGTGGTGTCTTATATTGCCTTTTATTCATATTTATTCAAGGGAAGTAACTGTTCCTATCTAGTTCGTGATTCAATGTTCGAGTTGTCCCTATTTGATTTCCTTAAAGGGACACACGGCGGTCTTAAATTGTTAAAAATGGTAGTGTTTCTCTTAACTTGCATTTGCTCAATCATTAATTGTTAGAATAGTTCAAAGCAAATTAGTTTTACATATTACTATTTTTTTTATAATATTGCACCAATGATATATTTAAATATAGGTGTCCTTTGTTTATGTGTGTGTTTGTGGTTTACCGTCGTTCTTGAATGCTTTTCCTGTTCAATTTGTATATCTACTTTCAATGATCGAAAAAAGTTACTCGTATTACAGGTAAACGTCTTCAGCAAGGTTTTCGTTATCACAAACTTCGTAGATCTTTCTCAAAATTCTATTATTGTGCGATGACTGGACAAAATCGTAGGACTATATATGATTGCGCCTGCTGAAACCTGAACAAAGAAGGGAGGTAGGTCCATGAACATTCGCCCCAAATGTTGGTTTCTCTTTGGCTGCAACTGCTGTTGTTGTTCAGTACAGTTCTGGATACATCCTGACTTTTTTCTAATTAGGATTTTATATAGCTTTACAACACCATGTAAGTGCATTGTTTGCTAATTTCTCTGGATGTGGACTTTATTGTTAGAGATTTCCTTTACAAGTAATTAGCCCTGACTGGTCCGGACCGGAGGATACTTTATGTTTGGCCCCCGTCTGTCTTTCCGTCTGTCTTTTGTTTGTCAGAACTGTAACTTTGTCATGCTTTGTGAGATTTTTAAACAACTTGGCACAAATGTTCACCATAATGAGACGGCGTGTCTCGAGCAAGACCCATGTCCGTAGCTCAAAGGTCAAAGTCACACTTGGAGGTTAAATGTCAGAAATAGGCTTGTCCGGGCTGTAACTTTGTCATGTATCGTGGGATTTTGAAATAACCTGGCACAAATGTTCATCATAATAAGACGGCGTGTCGCGCGCAAGACTCAGGTCCGTAGCTCAACGGTCAAGGTCACGATCTCCGTCCGTCCATATGTCTGTCCGTCTGTCATTTGTTTGTCCGGACTGTAACTTTGTCATGCATTGTGAGATTTTTAAACAACTTGGCACACATGTTCACCATAATAAGACGGCGTGTCGCGCTAAAGACCTAGGTCCGTAGCTCAAATGTCAAGGTCACAATTGGAGGTTAAAGGTTAGAAATAGGCTTGTCCGGGCTGTAACTTTGTCATGCATCGTGGAATTTTGAAATAACTTGGCTCAAATGTTCACCATAATGAGTCGGCGTGTCGCATCTAAGACGCAGGTCCGTAGCTCAAAGGTCAAGGTCACAGTTGGAGGTCAAAGGTCAGAAATAGACTTGTTTTTTGACAGCAGTTTGACATTTGTGCAATTATTGTGTTGACGAAACAATAACATTCACACAGCAGTTAATTTTGGAAAAGATGATTTTATATTAACATGCCATAAATGTTCACCATAATGAGACGGCGTGTCGCACGCAATTCCCAGGTCCGTAGCTCAAAGGTCAAGGTCGCAGTTTGAGGTTAAAGGTCAGAAATAGGCTTGTCCGGGCTGTAATTTTGTCATGCATCGTGGGATTTTGAAATAACTTGGCACAAATGTTCACCATAATGTGACGGCGTGTCGAGCACACCACCCGGTAGGGGACTATGGCCGTCCCTCGGACTGCTTCTTGTTGACACTGTTTTGTCAATTTAGGCTTTGAAGACAGGATAAAAGCGAGTTCTGTACACATAAAATCGATTTAAGCCTACTTTAAGCCTACCTGTAGGCCTTATTGCCTACTGACCGTTCAAAGTCGGTAACCCTGTCTTCACCACTCTTTATGTTATGTAGCGTCCTTTTCACTGACATTTTAAAAATGCTCATATTTCGGTTTATGGTGCAGTGTGGACATACGGTGCCATTGCGGACCATTTCTTTTTTTTCATTCAAGTGTTTCAACATGGTCAGATAACAACGGAAGACAATGGAGTGTTTGCGTGTATGTGGTTCTAAAGTTTATAGTCCCTCCGCCTTTTAACCAATAGGTCATGCTAAAGCAATAGGCACAATAGTGTCTGTACTGTGTATTTAGTAAAAACAACTTTAATACAACTTTGATATGGTTTATCCTTTAACAGATTAGAATCTACTAGCTAAAACATGATTTGGACATGCTTAAACAAAATAAAATAATTTAACACAAATTAAACCTGGGCTTAAAGCCTATCAAACACATTCTCCCGGAACATAACATATATTTATATATAAATGTATATGTATGCATGTATGAAACTTTAAACTTAACGTAAAAGGGTATATATATGGCACACTCACACACAGCGTTCTATCTGTACCAAACATTCACTTAACCATATTTAACATATATATCTAGTATGCACACCACATGCAAACAAACATGATTAACAAATTAAATCATAATTTTGATAAAGCATCATCAAAATAAATTGACCAAACTGACCAAAAAATTGACACACTTCTAAATTCGGGATGGACTCGGTCTGTATCCTAGATGTTCAACACATTTTACTGTTACAATTAAGGTATTTACAATGTGACTATTTTAAATAAATCTGCATATTTCATGCACATTTATGCAACTTGATTTAATATATGTATCTTTCGAAACTGAATCTTGAAAATTATCATATTTTTTACTCAGCCAAAGATTTTTTATTTTACTATACTATAGAAACTAAGGATAGAAACCGAGTAACAATTGTTTTATCACGTAGTGAAAATAAGGTAAAATTTAAAAATGTTGGCACTGGAAAAGTATTAATTGGAAAACAGTCCTTGCTTATTGCATGCTGTGCTCTTTTCTTGGTACATCTATCACTTGATCATAAGCAGTACTGGTCAGTGAACACTTCTCTATAAGTATTTATAATATTGCATTTTCATCAGATACTGGTTCACCATAGAACAATAAAAATGTAATTTGTTGGTCTGCCTCTAGCGTGATTTGCAGTGGTTTTATTCTACCTCGGCAACCACACGGGGAAAAACTTCAGTGAACTAAGAAAGATGTATACAAAACAATACTTTTTATAAAATCCTAATTTCATGAAATTTAAACAATTAATGAAGCACGAATATAAATCATGAAACAAGAAATGTAGGAATAGTGGAATGGTATATAAGGCGTTTGAACTAAGGAAACGACTGAAAAGTGTTTACTCCGTTAATTAATTAATACAATTACCGAAGACACTACCCTTGTAACCAAAGCAATGCAAACTGAGTATTACAGTATACAGGTTCATGCCTAGGTCAGAATACGCACGTATGTGAAATTAAAATAAATATTAATTAAAAACATCTTAGTACAATTTATTATTGTTAATCTGTAAAAAGGTTCATCACGGTTTTATTAACTAAATACGTGGACTGTGATACATATCTGTGCAACTAGCACGCGTACTGGCGCCATCTAACCATATTGTTCAGTCATTAATTGTAGTATTTGCGAACATGTTAAGGGCCATATTTGGCTTAAAACAATAAAATATATCCTATTCTATATTGTAAAAGAGCCACACTGATCACACTACTAATCACAGGATCGACACAGTGATCATCACATGACCGACAGAGTGATCATCACATGATCGACAGAGTGATCATTTCATGACCGACAGAGTGATCATCACATGACCGACAGAGTGATCATCACATGACCGACAGAATGATCATAACATGATCGATAGAGTGATCATCACATGTCCGACAGAGTGATCATCATATGATCGATAGAGTGATCATACTATTATCGACAGAGTGATCATCACATGAGCGATAGATGTTCGACAGAGTGATCATCACATGATCGAAAGAGTGATCATCAAATGTCGACAGAGTAGTCATCACATGATCAACAGAGTGATCATTACATGACCGACATAGTGATTTTTATATGAATGATAGAGTGATCATTATATGATCGACAGAGTCATCATAACATGATCGACAGAGTGATCATCATATGATCGACAGAGTGATCATCATGTGATCGACAAATCATCACATGACTGACGGAGTGATTATCATGTGATCGACAGAGTGATCATCACGTAAACGACAGAGTCATGATCACAGGAAAGATTGACTGATCATCACATGACCAACAAAGGGATAATCGCATGATCGACTGAGTGATAAGCACATGACCGACTGAGTGATAATCACATGACCGACTGAGTGATTAGTACATGAATGACTTTGTGATAATCACATGACCGACTGAGTGATAAGTAAACGAACGACAGTGATCATCACATCATCGACACAGTGATCATCACATGACCGTCTGAGTGATAATCACATGCAGACGTAGTGATAATCACATGGCCGACTGAGTGATAAGCACATGAACGACGTAGTGATAATCACATGGCCGAATGAGTGATAAGCACCTGACCGACTGAGTGATAGTCACATGACCGACTGAGTAATAGTCACATGGCCGACTGAGTGATAAGTACATGACCGACTGAGTAATAAGCACATGACCTACTGAGTAATAGTCACAGGACCGTCTGAATGTTAGTCACATGACCGACATAATCATAATCACATGGACGACATATTGATAAGCCCATACCGACAGAGCGATGATCACATGACCGACAGGGCGATAATTACATGACCGACTGAGTGATATTCACATTACCGACTGAGTGATAGTCACATGACCGACAGAGTGATAATCACATGGACGACATATTGATAAGCTCATACCGACAGAGTGATGATCGCATGACCGACAGAGCGATAATCACATGACCAACTGAGTGATAATCACATGACGACAGAGTGATAAGCTCATACCAACAACGTGATGATCACATGACCGCCAGGGCGATAATCACATGACCGACTGGGTGATAGTCACATGACCGACAGAGTAATAGGTATATGATCGTCAGAGTGCTCATCACATGATCGCCAGAGTGATAAGCAAATGACCGACAGAGTGATCATCACGTGAACGCCTGAGTGATCATCACAAGACCGACTGAGTGATAATAACATAAACGATTGAGTGATCATCACATGATCGACATTGATAATCACATGACCGACATAGTGATAATCACATGCCCGAGTGATCATCACATGACCAACGGTGATAATCACATGACCGAGTGATCTTCACAATCACATGACCGAGTGATCATCACATGACCAACAGAGTGATAATCACATGACCGAGTGATCATCACATGACCAACAAAGTGATAATCACGTGAATGACTATATGATAATCGCGTGACCGACAGGGTGGTCATCGTATGACCGACTGAGTGATAATCACATGACCTACAAGGTGATAAGCACATGCACGACAGAGGGATAATCACATGACCGACTGAGTGATAAGCACATGACCGACATGGTAATCATCACATGTTCGACATAGTGATCATCGCGTGACCGACAGAGTAATAATCGCATGCTCGACAGGGTGATCATTACATGATCGACATAGTGATCATCACATGGCCGATAGAGTGATAATCACATGCTCATGTGATCATTTTATTTAAAAGGAATATACACCCAATTATAAATTATACCTAACCGTAAGCGGGGGGATATGGGACAAGCATTTTTTCTGTACCGAATCACTACGGAAATGGCATCCATTTTCATGTTTGTCACCAAGACAAGGGAAACACATAAGTACTGTTAAATAAATAATTCATTGGGCTAAAATTATTCTCCATCATTTCATTTATTTAACTGCATTTGTTAAAGATAAATGTAATACTCACTGCTCGTTCTTACTTTTTGAAGTGTTTGAACTAAAGATTGCGCGCGCTCACGTCTTTGGTTGTCAACAGCTTTGTTAAATGCAGCGGTGTAATGGGTTGAATTTTTTTAGAATGAATTAGTTCTAGGTTCAATCTCATTGGCAGTGGATGCAGTTTATATAAATTCAGTCCTATATTTGGAGCCTATGGACATTGATTTGGGTGTATCTTCCCTTTAATGAGAGGCCAACGGGGTAAGTCTGAAACTGTCACCGACAAACGGTTCACTGGGTTCCTTTCTCACGGTGTGGTTCCAATGGGAACTGCCTCCAAACCGATAAATAATGGCCGCCCGTGGCAATCAGTCAATACTCGTATAATCGGTATATGCGAACATAAGACGCGGATTGCCTGATAACATAATAAAATACTGATTAAAAAAAGAAAGCGTGCACTCATATTTTCATAAGTAATACATGTATTACATTGCTGAAACCGTTGACGTCATACGTGTGTTCAAACATTATAACTTAAAGCTTGAAGAAGTTAAACCCTTGACATTCATGAGCAATTTCTGGAACCAGCATTTAACCAGATGACTGTTATCGTTCTTATATTTCCCCATTCATCACCATGCATTATGCAATTCTGTTTTTGCTCTCCAGGAACACAAACTCTGTTAGTGCAGGAGCGTTTTATACAACAGTATCACTTCTATAGTAATGCATACATTTTGTATATTTTAAAAGTTGTTTTGCTAAATTTCTCATTACAACTGCTTGAATATTTCCAAAAATTGATGTGCACACTTTCTTATTTTAACTGAGTATCCAATTAAAAAAAAAACACTACTTATTGTTAAACATTAGCACAATGAATTATTAATACACCTCTGTTTTGTTTTGAGATACGTATATGATAGAGGCTATGAAGAGACATCTTCACCATTAAGAAACCGTGGTCGGTCGCTACGCTCCCTCCCTTTCAGTTTCTTAATGGTGAACATTTCTCTTCATAGACTCTATCCGGCTTAGAATATAAGTTTACAATATGTTCTATCGATAGCTTCTATATAGGTTACTTTCTTCATCGCGAAGGCTGCTTGTAGTAAATAAAATCTTCATGAATAAATGGTGCAAATATTTGAAAACCTGAGACAGCTGATTGGTTGAAAAATTAGGGTAAACACTAAATGAGGATATTAGTTCTTTTTAAAAGAACCAGTCGTCTTTACCCTGATTTAAACATATATACATGTAAAAGCTGTTGCGGCACGTTTTCAATTATTTGTATTTAACCCGAAATATACGATGTAAGGAGGAACGTCTGCAGCAAGAACACGACACACTGTTTTCTCGCTCAGTAATACATTGCATGGAATAGGCATCGCCTTCGCTTATAATTATATCATTCAATATTTGCATATCGTTTAATGTATAGTTGTATTAGTACTGTTTGCAATGATTTCCACTTACACGTGTTGTACATTATGGAGGTGTTACAGCATTTACGACGTGCTGTTCTTCCGATACAGGCCGTTTCATTGATTTCGGCAATTGTATTTTCCTTCAAGTATTTATCCGATGTGGTATTATTTTCAGGAATATGTGTTTGACCATTTTCCGTTGTTGACTGTATCTGCGATATTTCGATTTTTTTTACTATCTTTCTCTTTCTCATCCATTTCAATTGTTGAGTCTTCTGATTTTCTATAAAGAAGTAAACGTAAGTATAACCAACACAGAAGTGCGACTAAATATAATAGAAAATAAGTAAGTAGAAACAAGAAGTGCAAGTACTTATATCCAACAAAGAAGTTCAAGTAAGTATATCCAACAAAGAAGTTCAAGTAAGTATATCCAACAAAGAAGTTCATGTAAGTATATCTAACAAAGAAGTTCAAGTAAGTATATCTAACAAAGAAGTTCAAGTTAGTATATCCATCAAAGAAATTCAAGTAAGTATATCCAACAAAGAAGTTCAAGTAAGTATATCCAACAATGAAGTTCATGTATGTATATCTAACAAAGAAGTTCAAGTAAGTATATCTAACAAAGAAGTTCAAGTAAGTATATCTAACAAAGAAGTTCAAGTAAGTATATCCAACAAAGAAGTTCAAGTAAGTATATCCAACAAAGAAGTTCATGTAAGTATATCTAACAAAGAAGTTCAAGTAAGTATATCTAACAAAGAAGTTCAAGTTAGTATATCCATCAAAGAAATTCAAGTAAGTATATCCAACAATAAAGTTCAAGTTAGTATATCTAACAAAGAAGTTCAAGTAAGTATGTCTAACAAAGAAGTTCAAGTTAGTATATCCATCAAAGAAATTCAAGTAAGTATATCCAACAATGAAGTTCAAGTTAGTATATCTAACAAAGAAGAAGTTCAAGTAAGTATATCTAACAAAGAAGTTCAAGTAAGTATATCTCACAAAGAAGTTCAAGTAAGTATATCCAACAAAGAAGTTCAAGTTAGTATATCTAACAAAGAATTTCAAGAAGGTATATCTAACAAAGAAGTTCAAGTAAGTATATCCAACAATGAAGTTCAAGTTAGTATATCTAACAAAGAAGTTCAAGTAAGTATATCTAACAAAGAAATTCAAGTAAGTATATCTAACAAAGAAATTAAAGTAAGTATATCCAACAATGAAGTTCAAGTTAGTATATCTAACAAAGAAGTTCAAGTAAGTATATCTAACAAAGAAGTTCAAGTAAGTATATCCAACAATGAAGTTCAAGTTAGTATATCTAACAAAGAAGTTCAAGTAAGTATATCTAACTAAGAAGTTCAAGTAAGTATATCTAACAAAGAAATTCAAGTAAGTATATCTAACAAAGAAATTCAAGTAAGTATATCTAACAAAGAAGTTAAAGTAAATATATCTAACAAAGAAATTCAAGTAAGTATATCTAACAAAGAAGTTCAAGTAAGTATATCCAACAATGAAGTTCAAGTTAGTATATCTAACAAAGAAGTTCAAGCAAGTATATCTAACAAAGAAGTTCAAGTAAGTATATCTAACAAAGAAGTTCAAGTAAGTATATCTAACAAAGAAGTTCAAGTAAGTATATCTAACAAAGAAGTTCAAGTAAGTATATCCAAAAATGAAGTTCAAGTTAGTATATCTAACAAAGAAGTTCAAGTAAGTATATCTAACAAAGAAGTTCAAGTAAGTATATCTAACAAAGAAATTCAAGTAAGTATATCTATCAAAGAAATTCAAGTAAGTATATCTAACAAAGAAGTTCAAGTAAGTATATCTAACAAAGAAATTCAAGTAAGTATATCTAACAAAGAAGTTCAAGTAAGTATATCCAACAATGAAGTTCAAGTTAGTATATCTACCAAAGAAGTTCAAGTAAGTATATCTAACAAAGAAGTTCAAGTAAGTATTTATAACAAAGAAGTTCAAGTAAGTATATCTCACAAAGAAGATCAAGTAAGTATATCTCACAAAGAAGTTCAAGTAAGTATATCTAACAAAGAAGTTCAAGTAAGTATATCTAACAAAGAAGTTCAAGTAAGTATATCTAACAAAGAAATTCAAGTAAGTATATCCAACAATGAAGTTCAAGTTAGTATATCTAACAAAGAAGTTCAAGTAAGTATATCTAACAAAGAAGTTCAAGTAAGTATATCCAACAATGAAGTTCAAGTTAGTATATCTAACAAAGAAGTTCAAGTAAGTATATCTAACTAAGAAGTTCAAGTAAGTATATCTAACAAAGAAATTCAAGTAAGTATATCTAACAAAGAAATTCAAGTAAGTATATCTAACAAAGAAGTTCAAGTAAATATATTTAACAAAGAAATTCAAGTAAGTATATCTAACAAAGAAGTTCAAGTAAGTATATCCAACAATGAAGTTCAAGTTAGTATATCTAACAAAGAAGTTCAAGCAAGTATATCTAACAAAGAAGTTCAAGTAAGTATATCTAACAAAGAAGTTCAAGTAAGTATATCCAACAATGAAGTTCAAGTTAGTATATCTAACAAAGAAGTTCAAGTAAGTATATCTAACAAAGAAGTTCAAGTAAGTATATCTAACAAAGAAATTCAAGTAAGTATATCTATCAAAGAAATTCAAGTAAGTATATCTAACAAAGAAGTTCAAGTAAGTATATCTAACAAAGAAATTCAAGTAAGTATATCTAACAAAGAAGTTCAAGTAAGTATATCCAACAATGAAGTTCAAGTTAGTATATCTAACAAAGAAGTTCAAGTAAGTATTTATAACAAAGAAGTTCAAGTAAGTATATCTCACAAAGAAGATCAAGTAAGTATATCTCACAAAGAAGTTCAAGTAAGTATATCTAACAAAGAAGTTCAAGTAAGTATATCTAACAAAGAAGTTCAAGTAAGTATATCTAACAAAGAAATTCAAGTAAGGATATCTCACAAAGAAGTTCAAGTAAGTATATCCAACAAAGAAGTTCAAGTTAGTATATCTAACAAAGAAGTTCAAGTAAGTATATCCAACAAAGAAGTTCAAGTTAGTATATCCAACAAAGTATTTCAAGAAGGTATATCTAACAAAGAAGTTCAAGTAAGTATATCTAGCAAAGAAGTTCAATTAAGAATATCCAACAAAGAAGTTCAGGTAGATATATCCAACAAAGAAGTTCAAGTAGGTATATCCAACAAAGATATTCAAGTAAGTATATCCAACAAAGAGTTTCAAGTAAGTATATCCCACAAAGGAGTTCAGGTAGGTATATCTAACAAAGAAGTTTAAGTAAGTATATCTAACAAAGAAGTTCAAGTAAATATATCCCACAAAAAGTGCAAGTAAGTATATCTTACAAAGAAGTTCAAGTAAGTATATCTTACAAAGAAGTTCAAGTAAGTATATCCAACAATGAAGTTCAAGTTAGTATATCTACCAAAGAAGTTCAAGTAAGTATATCTAACAAAGAAGTTCAAGTAAGTATTTATAACAAAGAAGTTCAAGTAAGTTTATCTCACAAAGAAGATCAAGTAAGTATATCTCACAAAGAAGTTCAAGTAAGTATATCTAACAAAGAAGTTCAAGTAAGTATATCTAACAAAGAAGTTCAAGTAAGTATATCTAACAAAGAAATTCAAGTAAGTATATCCAACAATGAAGTTCAAGTTAGTATATCTAACAAAGAAGTTCAAGTAAGTATATCTAACAAAGAAGTTCAAGTAAGTATATCCAACAATGAAGTTCAAGTTAGTATATCTAACAAAGAAGTTCAAGTAAGTATATCTAACTAAGAAGTTCAAGTAAGTATATCTAACAAAGAAATTCAAGTAAGTATATCTAACAAAGAAATTCAAGTAAGTATATCTAACAAAGAAGTTCAAGTAAGTATATTTAACAAAGAAATTCAAGTAAGTATATCTAACAAAGAAGTTCAAGTAAGTATATCCAACAATGAAGTTCAAGTTAGTATATCTAACAAAGAAGTTCAAGCAAGTATATCTAACAAAGAAGTTCAAGTAAGTATATCTAACAAAGAAGTTCAAGTAAGTATATCTAACAAAGAAGTTCAAGTAAGTATATCTAACAAAGAAGTTCAAGTAAGTATATCCAACAATGAAGTTCAAGTTAGTATATCTAACAAAGAAGTTCAAGTAAGTATATCTAACAAAGAAGTTCAAGTAAGTATATTTAACAAAGAAATTCAAGTAAGTATATCTATCAAAGAAATTCAAGTAAGTATATCTAACAAAGAAGTTCAAGTACGTATATCTAACAAAGAAATTCAAGTAAGTATATCTAACAAAGAAGTTCAAGTAAGTATATCCAACAATGAAGTTCAAGTTAGTATATCTACCAAAGAAGTTCAAGTAAGTATATCTAACAAAGAAGTTCAAGTAAGTATTTATAACAAAGAAGTTCAAGTAAGTATATCTCACAAAGAAGATCAAGTAAGTATATCTCACAAAGAAGTTCAAGTAAGTATATCTAACAAAGAAGTTCAAGTAAGTATATCTAACAAAGAAGTTCAAGTAAGTATATCTAACAAAGAAATTCAAGTAAGGATATCTCACAAAGAAGTTCAAGTAAGTATATCCAACAAAGAAGTTCAAGTTAGTATATCTAACAAAGAAGTTCAAGTAAGTATATCCAACAAAGAAGTTCAAGTTAGTATATCCAACAAAGTATTTCAAGAAGGTATATCTAACAAAGAAGTTCAAGTAAGTATATCTAGCAAAGAAGTTCAATTAAGAATATCCCACAAAGAAGTTCAGGTAGATATATCCAACAAAGAAGTTCAAGTAGGTATATCCAACAAAGAAATTCAAGTAAGTATATCCAACAAAGAGTTTCAAGTAAGTATATCCCACAAAGGAGTTCAGGTAGGTATATCTAACAAAGAAGTTTAAGTAAGTATATCTAACAAAGAAGTTCAAGTAAATATATCCCACAAAAAGTGCAAGTAAGTATATCTTACAAAGAAGTATAAGTAAGTATATCTTACAAAGAAGTTCAAGTAAGTATATCTAACAAAGAAGTTCAAGTAAGTATATCCCACAAAAAGTTCAAGTAAGTATATCTTACAAAGAAGTTCAAGTAAGTATATCTAACAAAGAAGTTCAAGTAAATATATCCCACAAAAAGTTCAAGTAGGTATATCTAACAAAGAAATTCAAGTAAGAATATACCACAAAGAAGTTCAGGTAAATATATCCCACACATAAGTGGAAGTAGGTATATATAATAAAGACATTCAAGTATGTATATCCCACAAATAAGTGGAAGTAGGTATATCTAATAAAGAATTTCAAGTATGTATATTCCACAAATAAGTGGAAGTAGGTAGATCTAATAAAGCAATTCAAGTATGTATATCCAACACAGAAGAGGAAGTAAGTATGTCACAAATAAATGGAAGTAAGTAGATCTAACAAAGAAGTGCAAGTAGGTATATCTAACAAAGAAGTACAAGTAGGTATATCGAACAAATACGTTGAAGTAGGTATATGCGATAAAGAAGTGCAATTGGGTATATCCAACAAATAGGCGGACGTAAATATATCCAACATAATAGTGCAAATATTTATATCCAACAAATAAGTGCAAGTACGTATATCCAACAAATAAGTGCAAGTAGGTATATCTAACAAAGTAGTTCAAGCAGGTATATCCAACAAAGAAATTCAAATAGCTATATCTAACAAATAAGAGGCAGTATGTATATCCAACAAATAAGCATAAGTAAGTATATCCAACAAATAAGTGAAAGTATGTATATCCAACAAAGAAAAGGATGTATGTATATCCAATAAAAATGTGTAAATATAAGCAACAAAGCAGAGCAAGAAAGTATTAGCAACAAAGAAGTGAAAGTATGTATAACCAACAAAAACAATTATATATCCAATAAATAAGTGCGAGTATAACCAATAAAATAGTGCAAGAAAATATAAGCAACACAGCAGTACAAGAACATATTAGTAGCAAAGAAGTGCACGTAAGTATAATCAACAAAGAAGTGCACGTAAGTATAATCAACAAAAAAGTGAACTAAGTATAACCAACAAAGAAGTGCGAGAAAGTATAATCAAGATAGAAATGTAAGTAAGTCTAATCAACTAAGCAGTGCAAGAAAGTATAATAAAAAAGAAGTATAAGCACCAACGAAGTGCAAGAAAGTATTAATAACAAAGAAGTGCACGTATGTATTTATCAACAAAAACGTGCACGTTAGTATAATCAACAAAGCAGTGCAAGAAAGTATAAGCAAAAACAAAAAAGCAGTGCAAAAATATAGGCAATACATCAGTTCGAGTAAGTATAATTAACAAAGAAAAACAAGAACGCATAAGCAACACATCATTTTGTGTCAGTATAATTAACAAAGAAGTATAAGAAAGTATAAGCAAAAAGAAGTGCGAGAAAGTATAAGCAATATATATTTTCTCGCACTTCTTTGTTGTATAAGCAACAAAGCAGTGAGAGAATGTATAAGCAGCAAAGCAGTGAGAGAAAGTATATGCAGCAAAGAAGTGCGAGAAAATATAAGCAGCAAAGGAGTGAGAGAAAGTATATGCAGCAAAGAAGTGCGAGAAAATATAAGCAACAAAGAAATGAGAGAAAGTATATGCAGCAAAGAAGTGCGAGAAAGTATAAGCAACAAAGAAGTTCGAGAAAATATAAGCAGCAAAGAAATGAGAGAAAGTATATGCAGCAAAGAAGTGCGAGAAAGTATAAGCAACAAAGAAGTGCGAGAAAGTAAAAGCAACAAAGAAGTGCGAGAAAATATAAGCAACAAAGCAGGGCGAGAAAGTATAAGCAACAAAGAAGTGCGAGAAAGTATCAGCAACAAAGAAGTGCGAGAAAATATAAGCAACAAAGATGTGCGAGAAAATATATGCAACAAAGAAGTGCGAGAAAGTATAAGCAACAAAGAAGTACGAGAAAGTAGAAGCAACAAAGAAGTGCAACAAAGCAGTGAGAGAATGTATAAGCAGCAAAGCAGTGAGAGAAAGTATAAGCAACAAAGAAGTGCGAGAAAGTATAAGCAACAAAGAAGTGCGAGAAAGTGTAAGCAACAAAGAAGTGCTAGAAAGTATAAGCAACAAAGCAGTGAGAGAATGTATAAGCAGCAAAGCAGTGAGAGAAAGTATATGCAGCAAAGAAGTGCGAGAAAGTATAAGCAACAAAGAAGTGCGAGAAAGTATAAGCAGCAAAGAAGTGCGAGAAAGTATCAGCAACAAAGAAGTGCGAGAAAATATAAGCAACAAAGATGTGCGAGAAAATATATGCAACAAAGAAGTGCGAGAAAGTATAAGCAACAAAGAAGTACGAGAAAGTAGAAGCAACAAAGAAGTGCGAGAAAATATAAGCAACAAAGAAGTACGAGAAAGTATAAGCAACAAAGACGTGCGAGAAAATATAAGCAACAAAGAAGTGCGAGAAAATATAAGCAACAAAGAAGTGCGAGAAAATATAAGCAACAAAGAAGTGCGAGAAAGTATAAGCAACAAAGAAGTACGAGAAAGTATAAGCAACAAAGAAGTGCGAGAAAGTATAAGCAACAAAGAAGTGCGAGAAAGTGTAAGCAACAAAGAAGTGCGAAAAAGTATAAGCAACAAAGCAGTGAGAGAATGTATAAGCAGCAAAGCAGTGAGAGAAAGTATATGCAGCAAAGAAGTGCGAGAAAATATAAGCAGCAAAGAAGTGCGAGAAAGTATATGCAGCAAAGAAGTGCGAGAAAGTATAAGCAACAAAGAAGTTCGATAAAATATAAGCAACAAAGAAATGAGAGAAAGTATATGCAGCAAAGAAGTGCGAGAAAGTATAAGCAACAAAGAAGTGCGAGAAAGTATAAGCAGCAAAGAAGTGCGAGAAAGTATAAGCAACAAAGAAGTACGAGAAAGTATAAGCAACAAAGAAGTGCGAGAAAATATAAGCAACAAAGAAGTGCGAGAAAATATAAGCAACAAAGAAGTGCGAGAAAGATTAAGCAACAAAGAAGTACGAGAAAGTATAAGCAACAAAGAAGTGCGAGAAAATATAAGCAACAAAGAAGTACGAGAAAGTATAAGCAACAAAGAAGTGCGAGAAAATATAAGCAACAAAGAAGTACGAGAAAATATAAGCAACAAAGAAGTGCGAGAAAATATAAGCAACAAAGAAGTGCGAGAAAGTATAAGCAACAAATAAGTACGAGAAAGTATAAGCAACAAAGAAGTGCGAGAAAATATAAGCAACAAAGAAGTACGAGAAAGTATGAGCAACAAAGAAGTGTGAGAAAATATAAGCAACAAAGAAGTACGAGAAAGTTTAAGCAACAAAGAAGTGCGAGAAAATATATGCAGCAAATCAGTGCGAGAAAGTATAAGCAGAAAGAAGTGCGAGAAAGTATAAGCAACAAAGCAGGGCGAGAAAGTATAAGCAACAAAGAAGTGCGAGAAAGTATAAAAAACAAAGCAGTGCGAGAAAGTATAAGCAGCAAAGAAGTGCGAGAAAGTATCAGCAGCAAAGTAGTGCGAGAAAGTATAAGCAAAAAAGCAGTGCGAGAAAGTATAAGCAACAAAGAAGTGCGAGAAAGTATATGCAACAAAGCAGTGCGAAAAGATATAAACAACAAAGCAGTGCGAGAAAGTATAAGCAACAAATAAGTGCGAGAAAGTGTAAGCAATAAAGCAGTGCGAGAAAGTATAAGCAATAAAGCAGTGCGAGAAAGTATAATCAACAAAGAAGTGCGAGAAAGTATAAGCAGCAAAGAAGTGCAAGAAAGTATAAGCAATAATGGAATTTGTGCTTTAAAGAACAATTACTGTTATTTAAGTGGCCATATACCATTTATTGTATGACATTCTGCCCGTGCAATTTTTAACATGACACCGGCAGCGTGGTTATAGCCCTTTCCCGAAACTAGGTTAGCTCCCTTTGAAAATCATCGATAGCTTCCCATGCTAAGAAATGAGTCACTACCGGGGACGCTTTGTCAAGTGTCAAAATAACAATAGAGTCGAACAATGAAATCGACGATGCGTGTGACATTGTGACATTTAAGTCGTTAACTATTCCACGGTTGAAGGAATATTTGAGAAGTCGTGGACAGCATGTGTCGGGAAATAAAGCTGAATTGATTGAACGGGTAAAGGGTGCACAACGAACGCAGTTGAGTGACATGAATTGTGTGAAAAACGAGGATCGAAAACTCACGAACGATCGTATTGTTGAAGAATTAAAAACACCTCTCGGTCAAAAAAAATCATAGGGCAGGGTGATCGTTATACGGTACAAACATTTAATTTATCAGTATTCGCAACATAAAGCGTACTGTTAAGTCTGATGTAAATTGGTTTGTATGTTGGAAGTCATTTTGTAACGAAGTAATTATTGCAGAGGAGTGTAATTAATTAGGATTTATACAGAGTGTAACGTTTGCATTCCTTTCTTTGTCTTTGTTAGCATGGTTAGACGCAATTATATGGCATAACGCATGGCATAGTAGGTTGAACAAGTGTTGCATTAATTTTAAATTCTGTTCTAACTCGTGTAATTTTTCCTACAGGCAAAGGAGCAATACTGAATAGTCGTCATGTAAAATTAAAAAAATTATGGGATAACTCAATATAACGTATTTTAATCAATAACCTACTTGTTATCACGTCGCTCTGGTAGATATTACATGCCAACACCGGTAACTCTTTATTCAAGGGAAGAAATTGTTCCTACCTAATACGTGATTCAATGTTCGAGTTGTCCCCCTTTGATTTCTGATTTCCTTAAAGGGACACACGGCGGTCTTAATTTTTTTAAAAACTCACGGCGTCCCGTTATTTCATTAATATTAATTGTTAGAATAGTTCAAAGCAAATTAGTTTTACATATTACCATTTTTTTATAATATTGCACCAATAATATATTTAAAAATTTGGTAAAATATTGAAATCTCAATTTTTTATTGAATTATATGCAAGCAGGTTTTAAGTCAAAATGACGCAGGATAACTAAATCGAGGCAAAGTTTAACCGAAGCATTGTGGTGTATTGGTTAGAGTGTCTGCCGTGCATTCCGAATGTCGTGGGTTCGAGTCCCCGGACTGCGTAATAGCAAAGACTTTAAAAATGGTTACTTGTAACCCATGTCTGACAAGCAAATAATGGGTAGTACTACGTCCGGTCCACCCGGTGTCAGAATAATGTGTCTGGGTGGTGTATCATGTACTACGGCGTGGTATTCCAGTGTGGCAGCACTATATCTGCTTCAAGTAGACTGTAGATAGATACATAACACTACACATAATTACTCACGCAATAGTCCAGACATAATGTCTAGTCAACGGGGGATTCTTCCGGGGGCTCATATGGTAGAGGGACTTTAAACCTTAGAAATCATCATCGTAAATAAATAATAAAATATAACATTTAGTGAATTATGCACGGAACTTGGCATACAATATTTTATAGTCGTAATCAATATCATAGTGAGCAAATGTGTTTTTAATATTGTGCTTTAATGTCTGTATTTGCTTTACCTTCACAGGGATAAATTACAGGGTGAAACATGTTTTTGTTTAGGTAAATTTGCAAAGTGTTTTTCATTTCAGCACTTTATTTCAGTAAACATTTTTACCGAAAATACAGTCTAAGAGCCCATGATTAACGTAAATCCACTCAGTTTAAAGCGGGATTTCGTGGTATCTCCAGAGTTTGTGGCAACTGTTTAATCGTGTGACGCTGAACATGGTTTTGAGAAGTCAACCAGGATCAGAATGTGCACGGCGAAGACGCAGTCTGCGAGTGTAGCAGCCAACTGGGATCGCAAATTTGGGGCTAAATGAACACAACGCTAAGGGAACAGGGCTCATTTTTAAACACTTTATTACGGTTTTTCATTCAATTAAAAATTAAAGGCCAAAAAAAGCACAGAAAACATTCTTTCTATTCAATTTAGAGAAATATGCACTTTCTACAGTGGGGGTCGGTAACTGACCTAGAATTAAAGTGAACCATATTCAGTGCTATTGTCTGGTTATTTGCATGTCAACAATGCCTTGGCATTTTACACCGCTTTTTTTTTTGCAAGTATTGCAAACCGGTATAACACATTGTGTCTTTTTACACATAGGGTATGTAAATGCATGAATGTTGGATAATGAATATGAGTTTTATTCAAACATTAAAAGTTGCCTCGATTTAGTTATCCTGCGTCATTTTGACTTAAAACCTACTTGCATATAATTAAATAAAAAATTGAGATTTCAAAATTTTACCAATTTTTTAAATATATTATTGGTGCAATATTATAAAACAATGTAATTTGTAAAACTAAATTGCTTTGAACTATTCTAACAATTTATATTAATGATTGAGCAAATGCAAGTTAAGAGAAAAAATAACGGGTCGCCGTGAGTTTTTAAAAAATCAAGACCGCCGTGTGTCCCTTTAAGGAAAAACAAAGGGGGACAACTCGAACATTGAATCACGTATTAGGTAGGAACAATTACTTCCCTTGAATAAAGAGTTACCGGTGTTAGCATATAATATCTACCAGGGCGACTTGTTAACAAGTACGTTATTGATTAAAAATACGTTATATTGAGTTATCTGTTATTTTATTTTACATGACCAGATGACGACTATTCAGTATTGCTTCTTTGCCCGTAGGAAAAGGTACACGAGTTAGAACAGAATTTACAATTAATGCAACACGAGTTCAACCTACTACGCCATACGCTATGCCATATAATCGCGTCTAACAAAGACAAAGAAAGGAATGCAAACGTTACACTCTGTATAAATCCTAATTAATTACACTCATCTGCAACAATTACTTCGTTACAAAATGACTACCAACATACAAACCAATTTACATCAGACTTAACAGTACGTTTTATGTTGCGATTACTGATTAAATTAAAAGTTTGTACCGTATAACGATCACCCTGCCCTATGAATCTTTTTGAAAAAAGAAGACGTTATAACCATGCTGCCGGACTCAAGTTAAAAATTGCACCGGCAGAATGTTATACGATAAATGGTATATGGCAACTTAAATAACAGTAATTTGTTCTTTAAAGCACAAATTCCATTATCGTAACCCTGATCTACTTTTAAAATATAATAGTAATTTAAGAACTCTTCTGCGACAAGGACTATCACAACATGACTTCTTCTATGTTGATGTGATTTACAAACTTCGTAAGATCCTTGGTCATTATCAGTTTCATACAATCTTTATTAAACTAGTTAAAAAGCTTATCAAAAGAGGTTATGACCCTTTCATTTTGCACCGTACTGCAAGTTTAGTGGTTGACCCATTTACAGTTCGCCACTATGCTTTCCTCCTTGATTGTGCGATGACCGGACAGACTGTGGACCCTATGATGACGTCTACCTAACAATAGCGTTTGATGTTTGTCTTTAATCTTGTCTTGTCGACAGTACCCTTAACGGTTTGTTATCTTGTTTCTCTTGTTTCTGTCAAGTCATTGAGTACTTACTTCGTGGCTGCTGTCTATGCTTTTTTATTTTATATAAACATGATCATTGCCTATTAATGTTGCCTTGTTTGTTAGAGAGTATAACCTGGCGGGGATATCTTTGTTTACACTGTTCTTTTTATTGGGATGACAATAGGGTGAGAGTGAGGTTTGGTGCATCCTAGAACCCCCAGCGGTATATTTTGCCACGGACCGTTCCAAGGCGGTAGCCCTATTGTCAACCCTTGTGTGTTTGTGGTGTCTTATATTATAGGTTATTGAATCTGTATGGCTAAATATTACTTGGAACGAGTTGTTTTGGCAAAGGACGACGAGCTTGCGAGTCGTCCTGCGCCAAAGCAACGAGTTTCAAGTAATATTTAGCCATACAAATTCAATAAACTTTTTATTGTATACTTTCATATTGTTTTCGATCAATGCTAATTGTATGACTATAAATTTTCATTATATTTTAGTTATTTTTATATCTTTCGATGGAATTCCTATAATGTCATTCAGTTTTATTTTATGTGGATGATTATTTTGCGCGAAAACGACGTCGACGTCGCATCACGTCATTAAAAACGTCTTGAGCGATTTTCTAACGTTTGTTTGCCATTCGATAACGATAAAAATAGTGGGTGTGTGACCATTTCAATTATTTTATCAATTTCTGCCACAAAAATTTGAACAAAAACACGTCGTTTTTTTTGTTGACATTATAGGTAGGATTCCGTTGAAAGTAGTTCCTTATTTCAATTTCGCGGCTCTTAGCAAGCGCGAGAAAAAGTTCCAGTGCAATATCAATGTGTGCAATATCGTAGAATTTGCACACTTAGCTCAATGCAATCTAAACGGGACAATATGAAAGTATACAATAATGCCTTTTATTCATATTTATTCAAGGGAAGTAACTGTTCTTATCTAGTTCGTGATTCAATTTTCGAGTTGTCCCTATTTGATTTCCTTAAAGGGATACACGGCGGTCTTGAATTTTAAAAAAACGGTAGTTTTTCTCTTAACATGCATTTGTTCAAACATTAATTGTTAGAATAGTTCAAAGCAAATTAGTTTTACATATTACTATTTTTTTTATAATATTGCACCAATAATATATTTAAATATAGTTGTCCTTTGTTTATTTGTGTGTTTGTAGTTGACCGTCGTTCTTGAATGCTTTTCCTGTTCAATTTGTATATCTACTTTCAATGATCGAAAAAAGTTACTCGTATTACAGGTAAACGTCTTCAGCAAGGTTTTCGTTATCACAAACTTCGTAGATCTTTCTCAAAATTCTATTATTGTGCGATGACTGGACAACCTCGTAGGACTATATATGATTGCGCCTGCTGAAACCTGAACAAAGAAGGGAGGTAGGTCCATGAACATTCGCCCCAAATGTTGGTTTTCTCTTTGGCTGCAACTGCTGTGGTTGTTCAGTACAATTCTGGATACATCCTGACTTTTTTCTAATTAGGTTTTTATATAGCTTTACAACACCATGCAAGTGTATTGTTTGCTAATTTCTCTGGATGTGGACTTTATTGTTAGAGATTTCCTTTACAAGTAATTAGCCCTTACCGGTCCGGACCGGAGGAGACTTTATGTTTGCCCCCCGTCTGTCTGTCCGTCTGTCTTTTTTTTGTCAGTACTGTAACTTTGTCATGCTTTGTGGGATTTTTAAACAACTTGGCACAAATGTTCACCATAATGAGACGGTGTGTCGCGCGCAAGACCCAGGTCCGTAGCTCAAAGGTCAAAGTCACACTTGGTGGTTAAAGGTCAGAAATAGGCTTGTCCGGGCTGTAACTTTGTCATGCATCGTGGAATTTTGAAATAACTTGGCTCAAATGTTCACCATAATGGATCGGCGTGTCGCGCGCAAGACCCAGTGTACGTAGCTCAAAGGTCAAGGTCACAGTTGGAGGTTAAAGGTCAGAAATAGGCTTGTTTTTTGACAGCAGTTTGACATTTGTGCAATTATTGTGTTGACGAAACAATAACCTTTGACAGCAGTGCAGCTTCTGAATTGTTAATTTTGGAAAACATGATTTTATATTAACATGGCACAAATGTTCACCATAATGAGACGGCGTGTCGCACGCAAATTCCCAGGTCCGTAGCTCAAAGGTCAAGGTCGCAGTTGGAGGTTAAAGGTCAGAAATAGGCTTGTCCGGGCTGTAACTTTGTCATGCATCGTTGGATTTTGAAATAACTTGGCACAAATGTTCTCCATAATGAGACGGCGTGTCGAGCAAAACACCCGGTAGGGGACTATGGCCGTCCCTCGGACTGCTTCTTGTTGACACTGTTTTGTCAATTTGGCCTTTGAAGACAGGATAAAAGCGAGTTTCTGTACACATAAAATCGATTTAAGCTAACCTGTAGGCCTTATCGCCTACTGACCGTTCAAAGTCGGTAACCCTGTCTTCACCACTCTTTATGTTATGTAGCGTCCTTTTCACTGACATTTTAAAAATGCTCATATTTCGGTTTATGGTGCAGTGTGGACATATGGTGCCATTGCGGACCATTTCTTTTTTTTTTCATTCAGGTGTTTAAACATGGTCAGATAACAACGGAAGGCAATGGAGTGTTTGCGTGTGTGTGGTTCTAAAGTGTATAGTCCCTCGCCTTTTAACCATGCTAAAGCAACAGGCACAATAGAGTCTGGACTGTGAATTTAGTAAAAAAAACAATCACAGTAGAGTAAAACAACTTTAATACAACTTTGATATGGTTTATCAATTAACAGATTAGAATATATTAGCTAATATATGATTTGGACATGCTTAAACAAAATAAAATAATTTATCAAAAATTAAACATTGGCTTAAAGCCTATCAAATACGGAACAGAACATATATTGATATATGTATATGTATGCATGTGTGAAACTTTAAATTTAACGTAAAAGGGTATATATATGGCACACTCACACACAGCATTATATCTGTACCACACACTCACACACAGCGTTCTATCTGTACCACACACTCACACACATCGTTCTATCTGTACCACACACTCATACATAGCGTTCTATCTGTACCACACATTCAAACACAGCGTTCTATCTGTTCCACACATTCACACACAGCGTTCTATCTGTACCACACATTCACATACAGCTTTCTATCTGTACCACACACTCACACACAGCGTTCTATCTGTACCACACACTCACACACAGCGTTCTATCTGTACCACACATTCACACACAGCGTTCTATCTGTACCACACATTCACACACAGCGTTCTATCTGTTCCACACATTCACACACAGCGTTCTATCTGTACCACACATTCACATACAGCTTTCTATCTGTACCACACACTCACACACAGCGTTCTATCTGTACCACACACTCACACACAGCGTTCTATCTGTACCACACATTCACACACAGCGTTCTATCTGTACCACACATTCACACACAGCGTTCTATCTGTTCCACACATTCACACACAGCGTTCTATCTGTACCACACACTCACACACAGCGTTCTATCTGTACCACACATTCACATACAGCTTTCTATCTGTACCACACACTCACACACAGCTTTCTATCTGTACCACACACTCACACACAGCGTTCTATCTGTACCACACATTCACTTAACCATATTTAACATAATTATATATCTTGTATGGACACATAGGCAAACAAACATGATTAATAAATTAATTCATAATTTTGATAAAGCATCATCAAAATAAATTTACCAAACTGTGACCAAATATTTGACACACTTCTAAATTCGGGATGGACTCGGTCTGTATCCTAGATGTTCACACAAATGTTATTGTTATAATTAAGGTATTTACAATGTGACTATTTTAAAAAAAATCTGCATATTTCATGCACATTTATGCAACTTGATTTAATATATGTATCTTTCGAAACTGAATCTTGAAAATTATTTACGTAGTGAAAATAAGGTAAAATTTAAAAATGTTAGCACTGGAAAATTATTAATTGGAAAACAGTCCTTGCATGCTGTGCTCTTTTCTTGGTACATCTATCACTTGATTACAAGCAGTAATGGTCAGGGAACACTTCTCTATAAGTATTTATAATATTGCATTTTCATCAGATACCTCTTCCCATAGGACAATAAAAATGCAATTTGTTGGTCTGCCTCTAGCGGGATTTACAGACGTTTTATTCTACCTCGGCAGCCACACGGGGAACACTTCAGTGAACTAAGAAAGATGTATACAAAACAATACTTTTTTGAAAAATCCTAGTTTCCTGAAATGTATACAATTAATTACCGAAAACACTACCCTTGTAACCAAAGCAATGCAACCTTAGTATTACAGTATACGAGTAAATGTTCATGCCTAGGTCAGAATACGCACGTATGTGAAATTAAAATAAATATTATTTAAAAACATCTTAGTACATTCTATTGACAATTTATTATTGTTAATCTGTAAAAAGGTTCATCACGGTTTTATTAACTACATACGTGGACTGTGATATATATCTGTGCAACTAGCACGCGTACTGGCGCCATCTAACCATATTGTTCAGTTATTAACTGTATTATTTGTAAACATGTTCATGGGCCATATTTGGCTAAAAATAATAAAATATATCCTATTCTATATTGTGATAGAGCCACACTGCTAATCACAGGATCGACAGAGTGATCATCACATGACCGACAGAGCGATCATCACATGATCGACAGAGTGATCACCACACGAACGATAGAGTGATCATCATATGATTGACAGAGTGATCATCATATGATCGAAAAATCATCACATGACGACACAGTGATTATCATGTTATCGACAGAGTGATCAATACGTGAGCGACAGAGTCATGATCACATGAAAGATAGAGTGATCATCACATGACCGACATAGTGATAATCACATTATCGACTGAGTGATAATCATATGACCGACAGAGAGATCATCACATGACAGACAGAGTGATCACCACATGACCGACTGAGTGATAATCACATGACCGACAGAATAATAATCAAATGACCGACTGAATAATAATCATATGACCGACTGAACGATTATCATATGACGGACAGAGTGATCATCACACGACCATATGAGTAATTATCAAATGATCGATTGAGTGATAATCACAAAACCGACCGAGTGATAAGTAACTGACCGACGGAGTGTTAAGCAAATGAACCACAGTGATCATCACATGACCGTCTGAGTGACAAGCACATGCACGCATGAGTGATAAGCACATGGCCGACAGTTATAATCACAATGCCGACTGAAGGATAATCACATGAAAGACAGAGTGATCATCACATGACCGATTTAGTGATAAGCACATGACCGACTGAGTGATAATCACATGACCGACTGAGTGATAAGTAAATGAACGACAGTGATCATCATCACATCATCGTCATAGTGATCATCACATGACCGTCTCAGTGACAAGCACATGTACGACGTAGTGATAATCACATGGCCGTCTGAATGATAAGCCACACTGCTAATCACAGGATCGACAGAGTGATAAGCACATGAACGACGTAGTGATAATCACATTGCCGACTGAGTGATAAGCACATGACTGACTGAGTGATAGTCACATAACCGACTGATTGATAGTCACATGGCCGACTGAGTAATAAGCACATGACCTACTGAGTAATAGTCACATGACCGCCTGAGTGTTAGTCACATGACCGACATAATGATAATCACATAGACGACATAGTGATAAGCCCATACCGACAGAGTGATGATCACATGGCCGACAGAGCGATAATCACATGACCGACTGAGTGATAATCACATTAGCGACCGAGTGATAATCACATCCGACATAGTGATAATCACATGGACGACATAGTGATAAGCTCATACCAACAGAGTGATGATCAGATGACTGACAGGGCGATAATCACATGTCCGACTGAGTGATAGTCACATGACTGACAGAGTAATAAGTATACGATCTCCAGAGTGATCATCACATGCTCGCCAGAGTGATAAGCACGTGACCGACAGAGTGGTCATCACGTGAACGACTGAGTGATCATCACAATACCGACTGAGTGATAATAACATGAATTGAGTGATAATCACAAGACCGACATAGTGATAATCACATGACCGACATAGTGATAATCACATGGCCGACATAGTGATAATCACATGACCGAGTGATTATCATATGACCAACAGAGTGATAATCACATGACCGAGTGATCATCACATGACCAAAAAAGTGATAATCACGTGATCGACACTGTGATCATCGCGTGACCGACAGGGTGATCATCGCATGACCGACTGAGTGATAATCACATGACCTACAAGGTGATAATCACATGCACGACAGAGTATAATCACATGACCGACTGAGTGATAAGCACATGACCGACAGAGTAATCATCACATGATCGACATAGTGACCATCGCGTGACCGACAGAGTAATAATCGCATGATCGACAGGGTGATCATCACATAATCGACATAGTGATCATCACATGGCCGACAGAGTGATAATCACATGATCATGTGATCATTTTATTTAAAGGGAAAATACACCCAATTATAACATACTTAACCGGAGCGGGGTAAAATCTGTACCGAATCACTACGGAAATGGCATCCTTTTTCATGTCTGTCACCAAGACAAGGGAAACCCATAAGTACTGTTAAATAATTGATTAGGCTAACATTAGTCTCCATCAATTATTTCATTTATTTAACTGCATTTGTCAAAGATAAATGTAATACTCACTGCTCGTTCTTACTTTTTGAAGTGTTTAAACTAAGGATTGCGCGCGCTCACATCTTCTGTTGTGAACAGCTTTGTAAAATGCAGCGATGTAGAATGTGTATTGTTTTAGAATTAATTAGTTCTAGGTTCAGTTTCATTGGCAGTGGATGCAGTTTATATAAATTCATTGCATAAAGAGTTTTTATATGTGTCAGTCCTATACTTGGAGCCTACGGACATTGATTTGGGCGAATCTTCCCTTAAATGAGAGGCCAACGGGGTAAGTCTGAAACCGTCACCGATAAACGGTTCACTGGGTTCCTCTCTCACGGCCTGGTTTCAATCGGAAATGCCTCCAAACCGATAAATAATGGCCTCCCGGGGCAATCAGTCAATACTCGTATAATCGGTATATGCGAACATAAAACACGAATTGCCTGATAACTTAATAAAATACTGATTAAAAAAAGAAGGCGTTCACTCAAATGTTCATAAGCAATACATGTATTACAATGATGTAACCGTTGACGTCATACGTGTGTTCAAACATTATAACTTAAAGTTTGAAGAATTAAACCCTTGACATTCATGAGAAATTCCATAAAACCAGCATTTAACCAGATGACTGTTATCGTTCTTATATTTCCCCATTCAACACCGTGCATTCTGCAATTTTGGTTTTGCTCTCTTTTGATCTCCAGGAACTCAAACTCCATTAGTGCAAGAGCGTTTTATACAACGGTATCACTTCTAAAGTAATGCATACATTTTGTATATTTTAAAAGTTGTTTTGGTATATTTCTCATTACAACTTCTTGATTATTTCCAAAAATTGATGTGCACACTTTCCTTTTTTAACTGAGTATACAATTCAAAATAAATAAAAACTAATTATTAAACATAAGCACAATGAATTATTAATACACCTCTGTTTTGTTTTGCGATACGTATATGATAGAGGCTATGAAGAGACATCTTCACCATTAAGAAACCGAAAGGGAGGGAGCGTAGCGGTTTCTTAATGGTGAACATTTCTCTTCAATAGACTTAGAGTTTACAATAGGTTTTATCGATAGTCTCTATATAAGTCAATCTCTTCACAAGGCTGCTTGTAGTAAATAAAAGCTTCATGAATAAATGGTGCAAATATTTGAAAACCTGAGACAGCTGATTGGTTGAAAAATTAGGCTAAACACTAAATGAGAATATTAGTTCTTTTTAAAAGAAACAGTCGTCTTTACCCTGATTTAAACATATATACATGTAACAAGCTGTTGCGACACAAGTTTTCAATTCTTTGTATTTAACCCGAAATATACGATGTAAGGAGAAAGTCTGCAGCAAGAACACGACACACTGTTTTCTCGCTCAGTAATACATTGCATGAAATAGGCATCGCCTACGCTTATAATTATATCATTCAATATTTGCATATCGTTTAATGTATAGTTGTATTAGTACTGTTTGCAGCGATATCCACTTACACGGGTTGTATATTATTGAGGTGTTACAGCATTTACGACGTGCTGTTCTTCCGATACAGGTATATTGATTTCTGCAATTGTAATTTCCTTCAAGTATTTATTCGATGTGGTATTATTATCAGGGATATGTGTTTGACCATTTTCCGCTGTTGTCTGTATCTCCGATATTGCGAATTTGTTGACATCTTTTTCATTTTCACTATCTTTCACATTCTCATCAATTTCAATTGTTGAGTCTTCTGATTTTCTTCTTTTACTTCCACTGGAATATAAAGAAGTAAACGTAAGTATAACCAACATTAAAGTGAGACTAAATATAATATAAAGTGAGACTAAATATAATAGAAAATAAGTAAGTAGAAACAAAGAAGTGCAAGTAAGTGTATCCAACAATGAAGTTCAATTAGGTATATCTGACAAAGAAGTCAAGTACGTATATCTAACAAAGAAGTTCAAGTAAGTATATCTTAACAAAGACGTTCAAGTACGTATATCTACCAAAGAAGTTCAAGTACGTATATCTAACAAAGACGTTCAAGTAAGTATATCCAACAAAGAAGTTCAAGTAGGTATATCTAACAAAGAAGTACAAGTAAGTATATCAAACAAAGAAGTTCAAGTAGGTATATCTAACAAAGAAGTTCAAGTACGTATATCCAACAATGAAGTTCAAGTAGGTATATCTAACAAAGAAGTTCAAGTAGGTATATATTACAAAGAAGTTCAAGTAAGTATATCTAACAAAGAAGATCAAGTAAGTATATCTAACAAATAAGTTCAAGTAGGTATATCTAACAAAGAAGTTCAAGTAGGTATATCCAACAAAGAAGTTCAAGTAGGTATATCTAACAAGGAAGTTCAAGTAAGTATATCCAACAAAGAAATTCAAGAAAGTATATCCAACAAAGAAGTTCAAGTAAGTATATCTAACAAATATGTGAAAATAGGTATATCTAATAAAGAAGTGAAAGTAAGTATATTCAACAAATATGTTGAAGTAAGCATAACTAACAAATACATGGAAGTAAGTATATCTAACAAATAAGTGAAAGTAAATATCTAATAAAGAAGTGCAAGTAGGTATATCTAACAAAGAAGTACAAGTAAGTATATCCAACAAAGAAGTTCAAGTAGGTATATCTAACAAGGAAGTTCAAGTAAGTATATATAACAAAGAAGTTCAAGTAAGTATATCTAACACATAAGTGGAAGTAAATATCTAACAAAGAAGCAGAAGTGCGAGAAATTATAAGCAGCAAAGCAGTGCGAGAAAGTATAAGCAACAAAAGAAGTACGAGAAGGTATAAGCAAAAAGAAGTGCGAGAAATTATAAGTACGTTAGTATAAGCAACAACAAAAGTGCGAGAAAGTATCAGCAACAAAGAAGTGCAATTAAGTTTAAGCATACACCTACATACACTGGATTCGAAACAAGTCTTAAGTTTACCACCAATAATTACATGTAAACCTCCGAGGTATAGAAACCTCCGAGGTGTAGTCGAATGAAGTTCCTATAATAAAAAGTAATCCCTCCTTTTTTGATGGAAATAGGCATTATAAGTAGGGAAAAACCCATTTTGTTCGATTTTGTGGTTGTATGTATAAGAAACGTATTAATAGGTTTTACTGGATCACTGATGAACATTTTCGAAATTTTGACTCCATGCTTACACTTTGTGAGCAACCATCACTGAAAACAGCTCTACCCTTGACCTGTTTAGTAAACAAACAAGAAACTTTTCTGGTGATTTTTCAAGTAGAAAATTAGTTTTCTATATGAAAATTGCACTGTTGCATTATCCATACTTGAGTTGAAGTTACTGCAAATCATTAATATGTAACACTTTAACATTGGTGTCTATGGGGAAAATAATTAGAGGTTTCATACCTTATCCGTCGAATAATAATTTACCCATGAATATTTGCGCGTACAAGGCAAGGTTTGTTCGCGCATGTGCGTTGCGCTAAGTTACACACTGTCTAACGAATTGATCAAATGTAAGAAAACATAATATGCATATATTTACCTAAAATCATCTCTATTTTAAGCGGTCCTGGAAAGCAAATCATTAATAACCAAAATGGGAAAAAATGCCCCATAGAAATCACAGCACACAAGCCAATGACACCGCAGGTCCGCACTGTACCACACAATCAGAGCAAGTTAAATATACAATGAAAAGTATTAATTTCGATAATATATAAGGATAGAGGGAAGACGAGATAGAGTCTAATATGCATATACTTTGTATATAAGTTGCAGAAATGAAGATATAGAGAATATTATGCCAGTGCCTTTTACTATTAAGTTTATTAGGCGAGGCTTAGAAAACGAAGATTCCGAGCCATTCTTCGTTTTCGTGCCGAGCCTAATCAACTTGATAGTAAAAGGCACTGACATAATATTCTATTTATCATGTAGATTATCCACATTTTGTGTATGAATTACTATTATTACCTATTTCTCAGAATGTTACGCTTATCGAGGACGCCGCCATGTTGTTGTTTTTTGTTTGTTTTATGACGTCAGGCAACGTTACGTATATGACGTCAGATAACGTTACGTACAATAAACGCCGAGGGACTCCGCATTGGTTTGCTCTATTGGTCATTGCCTAATAAAGCAAAATTTAATAGGTCACCCCTTTATTAGGCAGAAAAGTGCATATCTCATGATAAAAAGGTATATCTGACCCAATCGCTGAGAAAAAAGTACACACGGATCCGAAAAAAGGTACCAACGATAATCCGGAAAATAAGTGTGAAAAACTTATATATATATACATACACATATCAAAATATTACTATGAAAGGTTTTATGGCGCCTAACAGGAATGAACATGCCAGGCTCATCCTCCATTTACATCAAGATACAATATGGAGAATGTACCTAGAACCTTCTTACCTGCAGAACTGCAGAGTTGCTGTAAATTCTATAGTAGACTATCCATTTACGACTTCCTACCCCTCTGCATGTGACAGTGTCCTTGTGGGATTGCAGTGGTTGTATTCTACCCGGCAATCTCACGGGGAGGCTACTGATTCAAGTCATAGTCTTGACTTGCAATTACGAGGGCTAGCCTATTTATTGACTTCAGTCTGACCATAGTTGTATCTAGACGCTTTTTTTATTGTCAATTTGTGTTCTGCAATCGTGAAAAATCGGCCACTTCCGTCATTCGTCGGAATGTTTCGCAGACGTGTACGAGATGTCGCGACAAGGCCGGTCTTCTTTTCGACATGTTTTGGGGCGTTCATGCCGTTTAATTTAATATTGATATTCCAACATTATTCAATGGTTGTTTTAATGCAAAATGTAATCTGTATGTTGAATATACTGTTCTTTATGTCTATATTAGTAAAAATTGAAATAAAATAGTATAAATTGATTCACCTACGCTAAAGTGGATACTTCAACAAATTTCTGCCACGGACGGGTCCACTTTTACGGACGGGTCCACTTTTGCATAGGTCAGTCCCGACTCTACTGTATCCTTCTCGTCGAGATACCTCCCGGCTTTGAGAGCTTGTTGGTGGAGGGACGTTAAACCTCAGAACGACACACACACACACACACACACACACACACACACTTTTGCATAGGTTTGACACGTTGGAGTCAAAATATTACAAGATTGAGGACTTATTTTTTGAGAAAATTGGGAAAAGGCCTAGGCCTGCTGATTTTGGGAAAAAGTAGCACGAAAGTGTCAACATTGGGAATAAAAGGAGATTAATTTTTGCTATTTAGGGGAATTTTTTTAAAGAGAAAAGCTTTTATTAAAATGTATGATTTAGGTATAATATCAATCAAGTATTGAATTTAGCAATGATTTTAACATATAAACAATGGGAGGTCTGTCCATTTCTTAAAAAGAAATTAGAACATGAAATGATGTATCTAGGACCAAAAACACGCATAGAAACACATAACAATCACTAGTAGTCTCGACCAGCCAAGACCGTATCATGCATATGTCTTACTTGCAGATATCGGTCTGAGAAAAACAGCTCAATTTATTCGCGCGTTTTTTTCACGCGCATAAAATTCGATGTTTGCGTGACGTCATGTTTTAAATAACCCTAAAACGTCAATTGTTGATGCATCAGATGTTCAATCTGAGATGGACAATCGTGAATGCTCGGCCAACCCCGTCATTCTTCGGGATCCCGCCTCGTGTATATATCGAGCTTCGGTATGTTCAAAATCTTGACATTTTGTTAGCCGAAAGGCAACGGCACTGGAAATAGTGCACTGTTGCTAAGCTGTTGCTATTTAAACAATATGTCCGTCGGTCACACGTTTATGATTTGAGTTGCATGTTTGTTATTTACAATACAGATGAAGGTTTTTACACTGATTTCATGTAAATAAACTTTAGATGGAGCAATCGGCTAAATGGCATTGCATTGGATGATAAACTTTGATTTTAAATGCACATTTGTTTTGGCGGGAATCTAGGGCGCGATGACGTAACCAACATGGAAACCTTCCATTTTCATTCGAATAGTGCCGCGAAGCAGTGTACGAAACATTGCTAATGCTTGGACGGTTTCGTTTTACGGCGACGCGGTAACGGAGCTGTAAAACATAATTTCAAACCGTAAAACCAACCACATACCGTCCGAGATTGAAAATCTTAGCATGGTTATCTCGTTTATAATGCTTTCCATTCAAATGCTACAACTATAAAATCAAATCATACATGTACACACTTGTTTTTCTATGAAAACTCAAATTCACGGATGCCAGCATTTTGTTGACGTCATCCAATGACGTCTTTTGTATCAACGTTATGTGACGTCACATATTTTCACATATTTAAATTGGGGGTTGGGGTGGGTGTGTGGTTTACGGCCGCAAATTTGAGACGTTAGCCAATGGAGCAACGTGTTACATAATAGTTAGATTGTAATTAACCTTTTTAACGTAACTTGCTGCTTATTATAAGTTAAAAATAAGAAATTAATATTAAATTAACATGAAAATATCATTTTTGAAAGTTTCGTAGAATCTCTCAAAATCTCGTTTGGGGCGATTTCAAACATCATATTTTCCCCAGGCCCTGGTTGTGGATCCGCGTAGCATTGCGTAATGAAGAAATCAGAAGCGGGCCGGGTGACAGAGGCTAAATCGTGACTTCAACATGTTTAAATGGTGCATCAACAATTGACGTTGTACTTGTAGTCACGCAAATGTCGACTTTATGCACGTGAAAAAAAGGCGCGAATAAATTGGGCTATAGGACGCTTTAAATAACTGGACTAATCTCCCCAGACCGATATTTGCATGATACGGTCTTGGCTGGCCGAGACTAAACACTCACAAGGATAAACTATCACTGAAGGTGATGAATACCCCCGCTTTTTTCTATAGCCGATGAGGATAGGCAAAATCATGGAAAATAAATGTCTAAAATATCTGTTAATTTTTTAATGTGAAAAAAATTCTAAGTAAAACAAAGGTCCATAATTCTGTAAAAAATAATACAGAATCGAAAAACCATTAATGCAGACACATCATATCATCGCTTGTGAATTGTATGTCAAGTGTAATAACAATCCATGACAAGTTTAAAGTGAAAGCCACATGACAATCATTATAGAGTGAACAATTCTTAGTCAAACGAAGGGCCATAATTCTGTAATAAATTCGGCAATCAATGGTGGGTGATGTACAGGGACATAAGGTCATCAGTTGCTATGTGTAAATGATGTTTGGGAACAATCAATTCGAATATGTTTGAGAAAAAAGGTGTTAACATGTCATTATACAATATTAGACTGGAAAATTCTAAGTCAAACAAAGGGCCATAATTCTGTAATAAATTAGGAAATCAATGATGGATGATGTAGAGGGACAGAAGGTCATCAGTTGTTATGAGTATATGAAGTTTGGGAACAATCCATTCAAAAATGCTTGAGATGCAAGTATTAAAACATGTGTTACGGGACCAGGGTTACTATACCACATGACCTATGACGTCATTATTGCTAATTCTTGAAGAAACAAATTATAAACATTCGCCCACATTGAAAGCTTCAGAGGGCGATAAGATTTTTATTTCTTAACCATTTTCTACCAAAGAAAGCGCTTTCGAACGCAAAAAAGGTACGCTACCCTCGACTGATATTCTTTTTTTGTGAAGGTTGGTACTTTTCGAAAACACTTTGGAAAACTTCTGAAAATGCACCAGAAATAATTTGCTAACCCTTGAAGCGTAATTTAATTTTGCACATATTATGAAAACAATCCATGCATATACCCTCTTTTTATCACGAAAACTTCCCCATTATTATTTCACATCAGGTAGGCGAAAGGGTTTTGGGTTTAAGAACCAGTTCGCCAGAATTAATGAATTTTTAAATTGTGCTAATCCTTGAAGTCGAATTTTTTATGCTAAATCGTGAAGTAATTTTTTGTTGTCAAGTATCTACATCTTCATTCAAATCCTATGCAAAGAATAAAGCATTTTAATGAAAGAATTTTAATGGACTACATAACGATTTCAGAAATTTAATACTTTTTATATCTTCTTTTAGAAAGATGGACACTTTTATTATATTCATATGCGTCATTATGAAAGATAAAGTTAAATCTATTTGACTAAATTAAAATTGTTCAGCGACTTTTAATATAGTCATAATATATACATTTTATCCCTAATTAGTGTTTATCATTCGAAAAGAAATAGACAAGTAGCATAAATAGCCTGTTTCTTAATTTACATTTAAATGTGTCAATCAACCTAAATATAGTATTTTGTTTTTCATAATCATTATGATGAGTTATTTGTTTCAAAGGAGTATTTTCTTTGATTATTGTACAATGTATTGCCTGTTTCTAAATTTTAAAATTTGACATGAATAAGGATTACCCTGTGACTTTTAATGTTGTCCAACTAAATAGTCTAGATCATCTGCGACGCTTGCTTGTTTTCAAGACAAACGTCTAGAACAGTCCTCCTGAACAAAGTTTGATTTTTGCCGATACACTGGTTACATTTCTGATTGGCTGAGACACTTCCTATCCAAGATATCAGAAAGTAAAAAAGACAATACATTTATATATAAACAAAGAGGGAAACTTCATCATTATATCGACGAACTAAATGCGGATTGTCAGAAATACTTTAATGAAAAATAAATTATGGTCACGTGGTTCCCGACTAGTTTCAAATCTGTTTCTACACAATCGGTCAAATACGTTTGTACATGTTTACAATAAAATAATGCACGCTACCTTCGCCTGATATTCTGATAAGGAGAACATAAGTAAAGTTTGCAAAAAAACACACAAAGAAGTAATGAAATCCGCTGAAAATGGACCAGCAATATGTTGAATAATTCTATTTAAGAATTTTTATTTTTTATTTTTAAAAGTAAATGAATACATTTGATCGAGCCCACTCACAGTGCGAAATAGCCATAAAGGAAACGGTTAGAACAAATTTGGTAGAGGGTCACAAAAACACCATTTATAAAAAATTATTTTAAAATCTGAATAGTGGCTTTACATGCGAAAATTATTAGTAAAAAAGTGTTTTCTATGTAGCCATATAGGAAACATAAGCCTCGTCCCTGGTGGTCATGGTTTTTAGTGAATCAACCCAGTTTAAACAATATTAGTAAATGGTTACCAAATCACAATTTCTATAAAAGTACGTTGACATCTGGCAATTGATTTCAGACGAGAAGATGTTTAAAGCTTTCTATAATAATACAGCCATATATGGAAAATACGCACCGCCCTAGCGGCGACATTTTTTTGACGCATCGACTGGAACAATCTTGGTAGAAGGTCGCTTTAGTATTATTATGTTAAGTAAGGGTTTATAATGGACTTTTCTGGAATATAAAACTGCAGGACTATATTCCACCTTATTATATTTTCCTTCTGTTGGAATGACAACCCGAGTTCTGGGTTGAATAACATTGAGAGATAACCACCCAGAAATCGTTCCTGTGAAGTCTTATGAAATTTCGCCCAGTGGTTTCAGAGATGTTGTTTAAATGTTTACGACGACGAGGAAGATAACAGCGACGGACGAAGTCTGACGACGGAGAAAATAGCGATAAAAACATAGGTTTTATAAAGTTTTAGATAATTGACAACACAAATGACTTCACGGTTTAGCATAAAATAATCGACTTCACGGATTGGCATAATTTAAAAATGCATTAATTCTTGCGCACTGGTTCTTTGACCCAAAACCCTTTCGCTTATCTGTTGTGAAATAATATTGTGTAAGTTTTCGTGATAAAAACAGGATATATATGCATGGATTTTGTTCATAATATGCGCAAAATTAAAGTACGCTTTAAGGATTAGCAATTTTTTTCTGGTGCATTTTCAGAAGTTTTTCAAAGTGTTTTTTAAAAGTACCAACTTCCACAAAAAAACAGTATCAGTCGAGGGTAGCGTACCTTTTTTGCATTCGAATGCGCTTTCTTTGGTAGAAAATGGTTAAAGAAATAAAAATCATATCGCCCTCTGAAGCTTTCAATGTGGGCGAATGTTTACAATTTGTTTCTTCAAGAATTAAAAATAATGACGTCATAGGGCATGTGGAATAGTCACCTGGGGACGCGACGTGACGCGATGCGAAGGGACGCAAATTCTAAGTAAAAGAAAAGGCCACAATTCTTTAATAAATAAGGCAATCAATGATGGGTGATGTAGAAGGACATAAGGTCATCGGTTGTTAGGAGTGTATGACGTTTGGGAACAATCCTATGTTGGCATATTTCTGCCACGAGATAGCTAGATAATTTATCATGTATTTCTGGCGATAATGTTACTTTTTCTCTTTAAATTTCAACAATGTTATCTGACAAAACTTGCTGCGACACCGCCCACTTTTGTCATCACGTTAGCACAATAGTTAACGCGATAATAATTATCTTAAGCATTTGAAATTTTGTTTTCGTAATAATGTTGATTAATTATCATAAAAATTCACGTAACAAGCTAGTTTATGTTTTGATTTCTTAATAATTCTGAATAGCTATCGCGAAAATTCACGTCTCGCGGCAGTTTAGATATCTATAAATAGACTGTTTATAAATAACCTGGTCGGGGGTAAAAGACATACCGTACCGTATATCGATATCAAACACTAAACGATTATTATGATTATCATTTATATATGGGCCAACTTTTCATACAATGTAAAATTATCAAGGTGATCAAATTTATATCGATTATTATAAAATATAGTATAGAATATATACAAAATATTAAATAAAACAATAAAAAGCTGTATCTGGCATAGTGTACAGAATACCGTAAGTTCCACAACAGTTATAACTTTAGAAATAGACAGACAGACAGACAGACAGACAGACTTATTTGCAACTTTTAAGAATACAATTAAAGGCTTAGGGATATTTAATTATGTATATGCGTAATCTTAATTTAATACTATTATTAGTCCCCTATCGGTGTCATTGGATTCTAATAATATAACACTCAAATGTTTACCACCATGAGACGATGTGTCGTGACTAATAGCCTTGACCTTCAAGGTTAAGGTCACACATGTCATTGCTTAAAGTTTCGTGTCCGGGCTATAACTTCTTTATTTATCATTGGATTTTGATAATATTATACAAAAATGTTCAACACCATGAGATGATGTGTAGCGACTTAGATCCAGGTCTCTACCTTCAAGGTCAATGGCACACATATAATATGAAGTTATAGCTATAACTTCGTGTCCGGGCTGTTTTAATGGATTGCAATAATAGTATACACATGTTTTCCTCAATGAGAAGATATGTTGTGACAAAGGCAAGGTGATTACCATCAAGGTCAAGGTCACATTTACACGTCGAAGGTTATTGCTATAATTTGGTGTTTGGGATATAGATTGTGAATCTATCATTGAATTCTAATAATGTTATACAAATATGTTTAAACCATGAGACAATTTGTCTCAACCAACAAACAGATCAAGTTCAAGGTCACACATACATTTGAACGTGTTTTCTATAATTAACTTTAACTTTCAGACCCAAACCGGTAGGGAACATTGCCTTGTTACGTTTGGCTTAATCGTATGCGAATGAGTTTGTTGTAATAAATTATGTCTATTTGTAATGCTTAATTTATAGTAAATAATTTTACATATATTTATATGATAAAAGTAAGTGGAATGATAAATGGTGAACAGTTGTACGTTGCTGTATTGTACGGGAAATGTTTTGTAATGTTTACGCCATAGAAACATTGTTTATATATATTATAACGTCATATATTTATTTTCTAGACGAAAACTATTGTGTATATAGTATATTAGACTAATTAAAGCAGGGTCCCAACGATCTGTACATGAAAAATGCTTATTAATAAATGCAGACAATCTCAAGTTTTTGCGTATGTGTGATGAAGATAGATTCAGGACGTTTCGGCACCAAACCATTTCGACACCTAGACGAATCGGCACCTAGACGTTTCGGCATCAAACTATTTCGGCATCTATTTTAATTTTTACCCTAGACGTTTCGGCACCCATATATGTTTGACTGAGTATTATAATGAAGTAAAGAAGTAAAGAAATTAAACATTTTCTATAACTTGTAGTCCATTTAAAATGCAAAGTTGATTGCCTTAACGACAACTCCGAAGCGGTTTTGTTTTGAGCCTGACTACAACTAAAACATGAAAATAAATAGGGCCCATATGATAATCACTTGTAAAATTTAAGTAAACATGACTTTTATATTATATTGTAGCATGGTCACTGAAATTCCCTATGTAATAGCTCATGTGTAAATCGTTTAATTGAAAATACTTGAATATATTCCCTTTAACATGTATAATAATGTATACCTAAGACCAAATAAAAACTTATCTGTATTCATACAGTATCTTTTAATGCTTCACTTTACCTTTCTGTCATCTCCATATCGACGACTACAGGTATGTGACTTGAACAAAGCCTCCACAAACTAACCCATTATTAAAAATCGTCTACATATAACGCATGCGTTATACTTTTCTTGCCAGATTTAATATAGTTACATCTGTTTTATCATAGTTTATATAAACAATATTATACATATCATTGATCACTTTCATAGATACTATTAGCCATTATAATCTCCATGCCAGAGCATCTGCCATTTCCGATAGTTTTCGTTATAGTACGGACTGTACGGTACGGCTTTTACCCCCAAGCTGATACGGGTATCGAACTATTCGTGATAAGAAACTATTTTGGTGGCAGAAGTGGGTATTATTATCGTTGCATTTAACATCATAAGTTAATGATGTTTAGATAATTTTATCAAACTATAAAATGTTCGTGAAAATTCATTATTATCTCAAAAAATTCATGCTACTATCTCAAATAATCGTGATAATTATCTAGGTATCTAGTGGCAGAAATATAACACCATAGGTTAGATACTGGGAAACTTACTTTATCATGACACCAAATAGCTTCGCGAAAAAACATCAACAAGAAGACGGTTGCATATCTAAGAAATATTTCTGCAACTGTATACGAACACTGGTACAAAGGTCAACACTGTTTTGGCCCTTGCAATTGCATACCGTTTCTACTTTTACTTTTGAAATGTTTATCTAAATCTATCAAAATCATGAGAAGCTGAATATCAATAA
>JAWPHD010010100.1:95000-97179 GCA_037043455.1 Cyrtodaria siliqua | reverse complement strand
ATTAAGAGACATTATTCAGATTCAGGTTTGTACAAAAATCGTATATACGGGCTTGTATTGAGGGAAAATATCCAAGGTCATGTATTAGGTACATGCATGGGCTTGTATTAAGGAACAATATCCAGGGTCAGGTTTGTACTTAAAGTATATATATGGGCCTGTATTAAAGGAGAATATCTAGCGTCAGGTGTCTACAGTAGATATATGTATGGGCTTGTATTATGTGACAATAGTTAGAGTCAGGTTTGTACATAAGGTATATATATGGGCGTGAATTAAAGGACAATATATAGGTTCAGGTTTATACATTATGTATAAGCATGAGCTTGTACTACGGGACAATAGTCATGGCCAGCTGTGTACATAAGTTATATGTATGGGCTTAAATCCAGATCATGTTTGTACATTAGATTCATGTATAGGATTGTATTAAGGGAAATATTCGGGGCCAGGTTTGTACATAATGTGTATGTATGGGCTTGTATTATGGAACAATAGTCAGGGTCAGGTTTGTACATAATACGTATGAGCTTTAATTAAGAGACACTACTCAGATTCAGGTTTGTACATAAATCGTATATACGGGCTTGTATTAAGGGAAAATATCCAAGGTCATATATTAGGTACATGCATGGTCTTGTATTAAGGGACAATATCCAGGGTCAGGTTTCTACATTTGCTTGTATGTCTGTCTGTATGTCTGTCTTTGTCTTCTTCTCTGTCTGTATGTCTGTCTGTCTGGCACTGTCTGATTCTCTGTCTGTGTGTCTGTGTGTCTGTGTGTCTGTCTGTCTGTCTGTCTGCTGTCTGTCTGTCTGTCTGTCTGTCAGACAGACAGACAGACAGACAGACAGACAGACAGAGAGCCAGACAGAGAGCCAGACAGAGAACCAGACAGACCAGACAGAGAGACAGACAGAACCAGACTGGCAAGAAAGAGAGCCAGACAGAGGCCCAGACAGACAGACATACAGACAGACAGACAGACAGAGAGCCAGACAGAGACCCTGACAGAGAGCCAAACAGACCAGACAGAGAGACAGACAGAGGCCTAGACAGACAGTCAGACAGAGAGCAAAACAGAGACCCAGACAGTGAGCCAGACAGAGAGCCAGACAGAGAGCTAGACAGAGGCCCAGACAGAAAGACAGACAGACAGACAGAGAGCCAGACAGAGACCCATACAGAGAGCCAGACTGGCCAGACAAATAGTCAGACAGAGGCTTAGACAGACACACAGACAGACAGGCAGGCCAGACAGAGACCCAGACAGGCCAGACAGAGACCCAGACAGACCCCCAGACAGGCCAGACAGAGACCCAGACAGACCGACAGCCAGACAGAGACCGAGACAGAAACCCAGACAGAGAGCCAGACATGCCAGACAGAGAGCAAGACACAGGCCCAGACAGACGGACATACAGACAAACAGACAGACAGAGAGCCAGACAGAGACCCAGACAGAGAGCCAGACTGGCGAGACAGAGGCCCAGACAGACAGACAGACAGACATACAGACAGAGACCCAGACAGAGACCCAGACAGGCCAGGCAGAGAGCCAGACAGACAGACAGACAGACAGGCAGACAGACAAACAGACAGGTCATACAGAGACCCAGACAGAACACAGACCCAGACAGGCCAGACAGAGAGCCAGACAGACAGAGAGCCAGACAGATATACAAACAGACAGACAGAGAGAGAGCCAGACAGGCCAGACAGAGAGCCAGACAGAGACAGACATACAGAGAGACAGGCCAGACAGAGACCCAGACAGACAGACAGAGAGCCAGACAGAGAGCCAGACACAGAGAGCCAGAACGACCAGACAGAGAGCTAGACATAGGCCTAGACAGACAGACAGACAGAGAGCCAGACAGATACCCAAACAGACAGCCAGACAAAGAGCCAGACAGGCCAGAGAGAGAGCCAAACAGAGACAGACCGACAGACAGACAGAGAGCCAGACAAAGGCCTAGACAGACAAACAGACAAACAGACAGACAGACAGACAGGCCAGACAGAGACCCAGACAAAACAGAGACGCAGAAAGGCCAGACATAGAGACAGGCAGAGACCCAGACAGACAGACAGAGAGACAGACAGCCAGTCAGACAGACAGCCATACAGAGAGCGAGATAGAATCCCAGAGAGAGAGCCAGACAGGCCAGACAGAGAG
>JAWPHD010010100.1:87500-90000 GCA_037043455.1 Cyrtodaria siliqua | reverse complement strand
AGGCCAGACAGGCCATACAGACAGAGAGCCAGACAGGCCAGACAGACAGACAGTCAGACTGACAGACAGAGACCCAGACAGAGACCCAGGCAGACAGACAGACAGACAGACAGACAGACAGACAGACAGACAGACAGACAGACAGACAGACAGACAGGTAGAGAGCCAGACAGGCTAGACAGAGAGCCAGACAGAGAGCCAGACAGAGAGCCAGACACGCCAGACAGACAGACAGGCGAGACAGAGAAACAGAAGGCTAGACAGAGAGCCAGACAGAGAGCCAGACAGGCCAGACAGACAGAGAGCCAGACAGGCCAGACAGACAGACAGACAGACAGGTGAGGTAGAGAGCCAGACAGGCTAGACAGAGAGCCAGACAGGACAGACAGACAGACAGGCGAGGCAGAGAACCAGAGAACCAGACAGGCTAGACAGAGAGCCAGACAGAGAGCCAGACAGGCAAGACAGGCCAGACAGACAGAGAGCAAGACAAGCCAGACAGACAGCCATACATACAGACAGACAGACAGACAGGACAGACAGGCCAGACAGACAGACAGACAGACAGACAGACAGACAGACAGACAGACAGACAGACATACAGACAGGTAGACAGACAGGTAGAGAGCCAGACAGGCTAGACAGAGAGCCAGACAGAGAGCCAGACAGGCCAGACAGCCAGACTGGCGAGACAGAGAACCAGACAGGCTAGACAGAGAGCCAGACAGAGAGCCAGACAGGCCAGACAGACAGAGAGGCAGACAGGCCAGACAGACAGACAGACAGAAAGACAGACAGGCGAGGTAGAGAGACAGAGAGCCAGACAGAGAACCAGACAAGCCAGACAGACAGACAGGCGAGGCAGAGAACCAGACAGGCTAGACAGTGAGCCAGACAGAGAGCCAGACAGGCCAGACAGGCGAGGTAGAGAGCCAGACAGGCTAGACAGAGAGCCAGACAGGCCAGACAGACAGACAGGCTAGACAGAGAGCCGGACAGAGAGCCAGACAGGCCAGACAGGCCAGACAGGCCAGACAGGCCAGACAGGCCAGACAGACAGAGAGCCAGACAGGCCAAACAGCCAGACAGACAGACAGACAGACAGAGACCCTGACAGACAGACAGACAAACAGACAGACAGACAGACAGACAGACAGACAGACAGACAGACAGACAGACAGACAGACAGACAGACAGACAGACAGACAGACAGACAGACAGACAGACAGGTAGAGAGCCAGACAGGCTAGACAGAGAGCCAGACAGAGAGCCAGACAGGCCAGACAGACAGACAGGCGAGACAGAGAACCAGACAGGCTAGACAGAGAGCCAGACAGAGAGCCAGACAGGCCAGACAGACAGAGAGCCAGACAGGAAAGACAGGAAAGACAGACAGACAGACAGACAGACAGACAGACAGACAGACAGACAGACAGACAGACAGGCGAGGTAGAGAGCCAGACTGGCTAGACAGAGAGCCAGACAGGCCAGACAGACAGACAGACGAGGCAGAGAACCAGACAGGCTAGACAGAGAGCCAGACAGAGAGCCAGACAGGCCAGACAGGCCAGACAGACAGAGAGCAAGACAAGCCAGACAGACAGACAGACAAACAGACAGGCCAGACAGACAGACAGACAGACAGACAGACAGACAGACAGGCTAGACAGAGAGGCAGACAGAGACCCAGACAGGCCAGACAGACAGACAGACAGACAGGCAGACATACAGACAGACAGACAGGCATGCCAGACAGGCGAGGAAGAGAGACAGACAGGCTAGACAGAGAGCCAGACAGAGAACCAGACAAGCCAGACAGACAGACAGGCGAGGCAGAGAACCAGACAGGCTAGACAGTGAGCCAGACAGAGAGCCAGACAGGCCAGACAGACAGAGAGCCAGACAGACAGACAGACAGACAGACAGACAGACAACAGACAGACATGCTAGACAGAGAGGCAGACAGAGACCCAGACAGGCGAGGCAGAGAGCCAGACAGGCTAGACAGACAGACAGACAGACAGACAGAGATGGGCTTTAATTAAGAGACACTATTCAGGTTCAGGTTTGTACATAAATCGTATATACGGGCTTGTATTAAGGGAAAATATCCACGGTCAGGTATTAGGTACATGCATGGGCTTGTATTAAGGGACAATATCCAGGGTCAAGTTTCTACATTTGCTTGTATGTCTGTCTGTATGTCGGTCTTTGTCTTTTTCTCTTCCGTCCGTCTGTCTGTCTGTCTGGCTGTCTGGCTGGCCTGTCTGGCTCTCAGAATGTCTGTCTGTCTGTCTAGCCTGTCTGGCTCTCTGCCTCGCCTGTCTGGGTCTCTGTCTGCCTCTCTGTCTAGCCTGTCTGTCTGTATGTCTGTCTGTTGTCTGTCTGTCTGTCTGTCTGTCTGTCTGTCTGTCTGTCTGTCTGTCTGTCTGTCTGTCTGTCTGTCTGTCTGTCTGGCTCTCTGTCTGTCTGGCATGTCTGGCTCTCTGTCTGGCTCACT
>JAWPHD010010100.1:80000-85000 GCA_037043455.1 Cyrtodaria siliqua | reverse complement strand
CATTATGTATATGTATGGGCTTGTATTATGTGACAATAGTTAGAGTCAGGTTTGTACATAAGGTATATATATGGGCGTGAATTAAAGGACAATATATAGGTTCAGGTTTGTACATTATGTATATGCATGGGCTTGTAATACGGGACAATAGTCAGGGCCAGCTGTGTACATAAGTAATATGTATGGGCTTAAATCCAGATCAGGTTTGTACATTAGATTCATGTATAGGGTTGTATTAAGGTGAATAGTCGGGGCCAGGTTTGTACATAATGTGTATGTATGGGCTTGAATAATGGAACAATAGTCACGGTCACGTTTGTACATAATACGTATGGGCTTTAATTAAGAGACACTATTCAGGTTCAGGTTAGTACATAATCGTGTCTGTCTGTCTGGCCTGTCTGTCTGTCTGTCTGTCTGGCTTGTCTTGCTCTCTGTCTGTCTGGCCTGTCTAGCCTGTCTGGTTCTCTGCCTCGCCTGTCTGTCTGTCTGGCCTCTCTGGCTCTCTGTCTAGCCTGTCTGGCTCTCTACTTCGCCTGTCTGTCTGTCTGTCTGTCTGCCTGTCTGGCTTGTCTTGCTCTCTGTCTGTCTGGCCTGTCTGGCCTGTCTGGCCTTTCTGGCTCTCTGTCTGGTTCTCTGTCTAGCCTGTCTGGTTCTCTGCCTCGCCTGTCTGTCTGTCTGGCCTGTCTGGCTCTCTGTCTAGCCTGTCTGGCTCTCTACCGCGCCTGTCTGTCTGTCTGTCTGTCTGTCTGTCTGTCTGTCTGTCTGGCCTGTCTGGCTCTCTGTCTGTCTGGCCTGTCTGCTCTCTGTCTGGCTCTCTGTCTAGCCTGTCTGGTTCTCTGTCTGTCTGTCTGTCTGTCTGTCTGTTTGGCCTGTCTGTCTGTCTGTCTGTCTGGCCTGTCTGGCCTGTCTGGCCTGTCTGGCCTGTCTGGCCTGTCTGGCCTGTCTGGCCTGTCTGGTCTGTCTGGTTCTCTGTCTGGCTCTCTGTCTAGCCTGTCTGGCTCTCTACCTGTCTGTATGTCTGTCTGTCTGTCTGTCTGTCTGTCTGTCTGTCTGTCTGTCTGTCTGTCTGTCTGTCTGTCTGTCTGTCTGTCTGTCTGTCTGTCTGTCTGTTTGGCCTGTCTGTCTGTCTGTCTGTCTGTCTGGCCTGTCTGGCCTGTCTGGCCTGTCTGGTCTGTCTGGCTCTCTGTCTGGCTCTCTGTCTAGCCTGTCTGGCTCTCTACCTGTATGTCTGTCTGTCTGTCTGTCTGTCTGTCTGTCTGGCTCTCTGTCTAGCCTGTCTGGCTCTCTACCTCGCCTGTCTGTCTGTCTGTCTGTCTGTCTGGCTGTCTGGCCTGTCTGGCTCTCTGTCTGTCTGGCCTGTCTGCTCTCTGTCTGGCTCTCTGTCTAGCCTGTCTGGTTCTCTGTCTGTCTGTCTGTCTGTCTGTCTGTCTGTTTGGCCTGTCTGTCTGTCTGTCTGTCTGTCTTGGCCTGTCTGGCCTGTCTGGCCTGTCTGGCCTGTCTGGCCTGTCTGGCCTGTCTGGTCTGTCTGGCTCTCTGTCTGGCTCTCTGTCTAGCCTGTCTGGCTCTCTACCTGTCTGTCTGTCTGTCTGTCTGTCTGTCTGTCTATCTGTCTGTCTGTCTGTCTGTCTGTCTGTCTGTCTGTCTGGCTATCTGTCTGTCTGGCCTGTCTGGCTCTCTGTCTGGCTCACTGTCTAGCCTGTCTGGTTCTCTGCCTCGCCTGTCTGTCTGTCTGGCCTGTCTGGTTCTCTGTCTGGCTCTCTGTCTATCCTGTCTGGCTCTCTACCTCGCCTGTCTGGTCTCTGTCTGCCTCTTTGTCTAGCATGTCTGTCTGTCTGTCTGTCTGTCTGTCTGTCTGTATGTCTGTCTGTCTGTCTGGCCTGTCTGTCTGTCTGTCTGTCTTTCTGTCTGTCCTGTCTGGCTCTCTGTCTGTCTGGCCTGTCTGGCCTGTCTGGCTCTCTGTCTGGCTCTCTGTCTAGCCTGTCTGGCTCTCTACTTCGCCTGTCTGTCTGTCTGTCTGTCTGTCTGCCTGTCTGGCTTGTCTTGCTCTCTGTCTGTCTGGCCTCTCTGGCCTGTCTGGCCTTTCTGGCTCTCTGTCTGGTTCTCTGTCTAGCCTGTCTGGTTCTCTGCCTCGCCTGTCTGTCTGTCTGTCTGGCCTGTCTGGCTCTCTGTCTAGCCTGTCTGGCTCTCTACCTCGCCTGTCTGTCTGTCTGTCTGTCTGTCTGTCTGGCCTGTCTGGCTCTCTGTCTGTCTGGCCTGTCTGCTCTCTGTCTGGCTCTCTGTCTAGCCTGTCTGGTTCTCTGTCTGTCTGTCTGTCTGTCTGTCTGTTTGGCCTGTCTGTCTGTCTGTCTGTCTGGCCTGTCTGGCCTGTCTGGCCTGTCTGGCCTGTCTGGCCTGTCTGGCCTGTCTGGTCTGTCTGGCTCTCTGTCTGGCTCTCTGTCTAGCCTGTCTGGCTCTCTACCTGTCTGTATGTCTGTCTGTCTGTCTGTCTGTCTGTCTGTCTGTCTGTCTATCTGTCTGTCTGTCTGTCTGTCTGTCTGTCTGTCTGTCTGGCTATCTGTCTGTCTGGCCTGTCTGGCTCTCTGTCTGGCTCACTGTCTAGCCTGTCTGGTTCTCTGCCTCGCCTGTCTGTCTGTCTGGCCTGTCTGGTTCTCTGTCTGGCTCTCTGTCTATCCTGTCTGGCTCTCTACCTCGCCTGTCTGGTCTCTGTCTGCCTCTTTGTCTAGCCTGTCTGTCTGTCTGTCTGTCTGTCTGTCTGTATGTCTGTCTGTCTGTCTGTCTGGCCTGTCTGTCTGTCTGTCTGTCTGTCTTTCTGTCTGTCCTGTCTGGCTCTCTGTCTGTCTGGCCTGTCTGGCCTGTCTGGCTCTCTGTCTGGCTCTCTGTCTAGCCTGTCTGGTTCTCTGCCTCGCCTGTCTGTCTGTCTGGCCTGTCTGGCTCTCTGTCTAGCCTGTCTGGCTCTCTTCCTCGCCTGTCTGTCTGTCTGTCTGTCTGGCCTGTCTGGCTCTCTGTCTATCTGGCCTGTCTGGTTCTCTGTCTAGCTCTCTGTCTAGCCTGTCTGGTTCTCTGTCTCGCCTGTCTGTCTGTCCGGCCTGTCTGGTTCTCTGTCTGGCTCTCCGTCTAGCCTGTCTGGCTCTCTACCTGTCTGTCTGTCTGTCTGTCTGTCTGTCTGTCTGTCTGTCTGTCTGTCTGTCTGTCTGTCTGGCCTGTCTGGGTCTCTGTCAGCCTCTTTGTCTAGCCTGTCTGTCTGTCTGTCTGTCTGTCTGTCTGTCTGTCTGTCTGTCTGTCTGTCTGTCTGTCTGTCTGTCTGTCTGTCTGTCTGTCTGTCTGTCTGTCTGTCTGTCTGTCTGTCTGTCTGTTTGTCTGGCTCTCTGTCTGTCTGGCCTGTCTGGCTCTCTGTCTGGTTCTCTGTCTAGCGTGTCTGGTTCTCTGCCTCGCCTGTCTGTCTGTCAGGCCTGTCTGGTTCTTTGTCTGGCTCTCTGTCTAGCCTGTCTGGCTCTCTACCTCGCCTGCCTGGTCTCTGTCTGCCTCTCTGTCTGTCTGTCTGTCTGTCTGTCTGTCTGTCTGTCTGTCTGTCTGTCTGTCTGTCTGTCTGTCTGTCTGTCTGTCTGTCTGTCTGTATGTCTGTCTGTCTGTCTGTCTGTCTGTCTGTCTGTCTGGGTCTCTATCTGGCCTGTCTGGGTCTCTGTCTGCCTCTCTGTCTGTCGGACAATAGCCGGGGTCAGGTTTGTACATACCTAATATGTATGGTCTTTAATTAAGAAACAATATCCACGGTCAGGTTTGTACATAAAGTATATATATATGGGCCTGTATTAAAGGCGAATATCTAGGGTCAGGTGTGTACATTATGTATATGTATGGGCTTGTATTATGTGACAATAGTCGGGGCCAGGTTTGTACGTAATGTGTATGTATGGGCTTGTATAATGGAACAATAGTCAGGGTCAGGTTTGTACATAATACGTATGGGCTTTAATTAAGAGACACTATTCAGGTTCAGGTTTGTACATAAATCGTATATACGGGCTTGTATTAAGGGAAAATATCCACGGTCAGGTATTATGTACATGCATGGGCTTGTATTAAGGGACAATATCCTGGGTCAAGTTTCTACATTTGCTTGTATGTCTGTCTGTATGTCTGTCTTTGTCTTTTTCTCTGTCCGTCCGTCTGTCTGTCTGTCTGTCTGTCTGTATGTCTGTCTGTCTGTCTGTCTGGCTGGCCTGTCTGGCTCTCTGCCTGTTTGTCTGTCTAGCCTGTCTGGCTCTCTGCCTCGCCTGTCTGGGACTCTGTCTGCCTCTCTGTCTAGCCTGTCTGTCTGTCTGTCTGTCTGTTGTCTGTCTGTCTGTCTGTCTGTCTGTCTGTCTGTCTGTCTGTCTGTCTGTCTGTCTGGCCTGTCTGGCTCTCTGTCTAGCCTGTATGGCTCTCTGTCTCGCCTGTCTGTCTGTCTTGCCTGTCTGGCTCTCTGTCTTGCTCTCTGTCTAGCCTGTCTGGCTCTCTGCCTCGCCTGTTTGGGTCTCTGTCTGCCTCTCTGTCTAGCCTGTCTGTCTGTCTGTCTGTCTGTCTGTCTGTCTGTCTGTCTGTCTGTCAGTCTGTCTGTCTGTCTGTCTGTCTGTCTGTCTGTCTGTCTGTCTGTCTGTCTGTCTGTCTGTCTGTCTGTCTTTCTGTCTGTCTGTCTGGCTCTCTGTCTGTCGGGCCTGTCTGGCTCTCTGTCTAGCCTGTCTTGTTCTCTGCCTCGCCTGTCTGTCTGTCTGGCCTGTCTGGTTCTCTGTCTGGCTATCTGTCTGTCTGGCCTGTCTGGCTCTCTGTCTGGCTCACTGTCTAGCCTGTCTGGTTCTCTGCCTCGCCTGTCTGTCTGTCTGGCCTGTCTGGTTCTCTGTCTGGCTCTCTGTCTATCCTGTCTGGCTCTCTACCTCGCCTGTCTGGTCTCTGTCTGCCTCTTTGTCTAGCATGTCTGTCTGTCTGTCTGTCTGTCTGTCTGTCTGTATGTATGTCTGTCT
>JAWPHD010010100.1:0-65000 GCA_037043455.1 Cyrtodaria siliqua | reverse complement strand
AGACAGGCTAGACAGATAGATAGGCATAGACACAGAAAGGCTAGACAGAGACTCAGACTGGTCAGACAAGCTAGATAGAGAGGCAGACAGAGATCCAGACAGAGGCCAGACAGACTGCAAGAATTATTAACAGACAGACATATTCAGACAGAAAGCCAGCTAGAAAGCCAGACATAGACCGAACAGGCCAGAGAGAGCCAGACAGGCCAGAGAGGCCAGACAGACAGACAGAGACATAGACCAGACAGGTCAGAGAAAGCCAGACAGAAACACAGACATAGACCAGAAAAACCAGAGTCAGACAGAGAGTCAGACAGAGACACGGATATAGACCAGACTAGCCAGAGAGAGCCAGAGAGATAACCAGACAGAGACACAGACAGGCCCAGACAGGCCAGGAAGAGAGAGAGAGGGAAAGAGGGAGAGACAGAGAGAGAGAGAGAGAGAGAGAGAGAGAGAGAGAGAGAGAGAGAGAGTGAAAGACAGACAGACAGACAGACAGACAGACCAGAGAGAGCCAGACAAAGTGCCAGACAGGCTAGACAGATAGATAAGCATAGACACAGTCAGGCTAGACTGAGACTCAGATCTGTCAGACAAGCTAGACAGAGAGGCAGACAGAGACCCAGATAGGCCAGGCAGAGAGCCAGATAGACAGACAGAGGCCAGACAGACTGCAAACATGATTAACAGACAGACATATTCAGACAGAAAGCCAGACAGAGACACAGACATAGACCGAACAGGCCAGAGAGAGCCAGACAGAGAGCCAGACAGGCCAGAGAGACAGAGGCCAGACAGACTGCCAGAATGATTAACAGACAGACATTTTCAGACAGAAAGCGAGACAGCAAGCCAGACAGAGACATAGACATAGACCAGACAGGCCAGACAGACAGACAGACAGACAGACAGACAGACAGACAGACAGACAGACAGACAGACAGACAGACAGACAGGCAGACAGACAGACAGACAGACAGACAGACAGACAGACAGACAGACAGACAGACAGACAGACAGAGACCAGACAGGCCAGAGAGAGCCAGACAAAGTGCCAGACAGGCTAGACAGATAGAAAGGCATAGACACAGACATGCTAGACAGAGACTCAGAGCGGTCAGACAAGCCAGACAGAGAGGCAGACAAAGACTCAGACAGGCCAGGCAGAGAGCCAGATAAACAGGCAGAGGCCAGACAGACTGCAACAATGATTAACAGACAGACATATTCAGACAGAAAGCCAGGCAGAAAGCCAGACAGAAAAACCGACATAGACCGAACATGCCAGAGAGAGACAGACAGAAAGCCAGACAGGCCAGAGAGGTCAGACAGACAGACAGACAGACAGACAGACAGACAGAGGCCAGACAGACTGCCAGAATGATTAACAGACAGACAAATTCAGACAGAAAGCCAGGCAGAAAGCCAGACAGAGAAACAGACATAGACCGAACATGCCAGAGAGAGACAGACAGAACGCCAGACAGGCCAGAGAGATCAGACAGACAGACAGACAGACAGACAGAAGCCAGACAGACTGCCAGAATGATTAACAGACAGACAAATTCAGACAGAAAGCCAAAATGTCACGGGTAGAGCGTATTGGTCGTAAATAGCTCTTGTAAGTTATCAGTTACACCCTAATCTATTGTTCGAGTTGAAACAAATTCACAATGTCCATGATATATTCATGTAACACGTAAAAGCGTGCACATTTTAAGTTGCTGCCAGAGAGGCCGTTTCATGAGTTTTATTTTTGTGCTAATGCATGTAAACGTATAGGTCTATCTTCCTTAAACGGCAAAATGGTGTAAGGGCCTCTCGTGTAGATTCAATACTGCAGATTTAGCCACGTTTGTCACGGACTGAACGGGGGAAATAATTGTTTGGGCGTAATGTTTGCTATAAAACCCATTGTCTTCTAGTTCTTGCCGGGATTGAGCGATAGTTACTTTGTTTGTACAAGAGGTTGGACGACAAAATTCACAGGCAACATGTGGTTAGTATTTATTTTATTAAAACTTTATCGTACATTTGTATTCAGTGGGCGGCGCCATCTTGGTTGGCGGTTACGACATCCGGTTAGCATTGATGTTTCTCAAACATTAACTTTAGACTAGCATATGATTTTGAAATTACTTGATTAGATGTAATTATTGTAATTGATCATTAATTGTAAAACAATATTAATTTGGTAACAGTGGATAATAGGTGCATTAGTTAACGGTGGCGTATAACTAAGTGATTGTAATAACAATGAGATGAGTGACTAGGATAAATGTTCGACGCGTATGCATAGCGTTGTATAATGTGGTCATTAGTTGACATGCGTGCATGCATAACTCAGTGAGTGTAATATACGAGTGATTTGATAATGTTTATATTACATGTATTAGGAGCATTGATTAACAGCGACGTACATGGCGTATACATGGCGTTGTAGAATATGTATACATTGCTACTCATCATTAGTACAGCTTACATATATTTATTGAATAATGATTTGTTTGGGTAATGATAATTATGCAAGATTGTTATGTTTGTCAACCGACATCTAAAACGTATGTATAATTACAGCCTAAGCCATCCAGGTTAGGATATTTCAGAGTGGAGCTAAGCGTCCACGGATAACGTAACGAGCGGTGGAGACAGTCTCCGTACCTGCGCAGCATGGCCAGGTTTTATAAGCGACAACCCCCGGGACACAAGGTGGGCCCGTCATCAGTCCACACTGGAGGAACATCACCCACAATCTCAGTGGAGGTTAACCATCATTACATCGCGTCATCAACCCTTACAGAAGGCATTTGATGACAATCATCCATTGAATTCGCGCCTCATCATCTACATGAGCTCTCGCGCATCACAGTTATCGCGCTAGATCATAAATCAACATTGTTATAACTTTAACAACACTTTAGTGTCTTATACATTCAGTATTTATAACAATACTAAGAACGTCTTAAACGTTTATGAGAACATTATTTTCATAGTTAATCTGTGTATTCGCTTGTTTTTTAGATAATTGTATATATATTAAACATATTTTAAAAGTTGCATTAAACTTATGTAAATGCATTCACCGTCATTGATTCTTTCCTGAGTTAGCCCCAACCACTAGGGTCATCCTGTGACAACTGGTTTCAGAGTAGTGGGATTTTGGGCGACTACGAAGGGAAAGAATCAATGTGATCTTTTTTATGATATATTAAATCTGTACTTATTATTTTAGAATTGTGTACCACCCTCTGATCCATCAAGGCGACTGTCGACGATCACGGCCACAGCTTGGAAGACAAGTCAAGACACGACAAGGGTAGGGTGAGTCCAAATTGTTGTTTTGTACGTTCTTTCCTTTGGCGCGAGGTCGCAGTGGTCTACACAATTGGGTCTGAGGCACTTTTGCTCAATAATCTGGGTGTTTGTTTTTACCTCCCTTGATATACCAATAGTATCCAATTGGGTTGGCGAACAAGACGTTCTACCGATGTTGTGACACTCGAGTATACTTATATTGATGGGAGAAGTAAATATACATGTACATGCTATACACATTTCTATGATTGTTTAAGGTTCATGTCCAATATCAAATATAGATATTTTATGTAGTGTATATGTTTTGTGGAAGCTAGATGCTATCTATACATAACCGTTAGTAGTTAGCGCTAGTACAAATGTGTATGTAACTTGTCCTATGATGATGCCCAGGTATTTACTGAGGACACAGTGACTTACCATTAGTAGTTTGTAGAGTAGAATCATTAGTGACTTGTGTATTGTAATTATTGTAGTGAATATTCCACAATGTCTATAACCATGACGTCTATAAAGGAACTTACGGAGATGGGTAAGGAGTTAGGGTATGCTGGAGAGGAGCTTAGAACCTTTGTTAAAGACGAACAGGCTAGGGAAAGGGAATTTAGACTTAATGAAAGATAATTAGCAAAGCCGGAAAGAGATGAAGAAAAATATAGGTTAGAAGTAGAAAGTAGATTAGTTAAAGATAAGCTAGATGCTGAGAAAGATAGGTTAGAATTCGAAAGTAGATTAGCTAAAGAGACGATAGAATTACAAAGTAGATTAGCTAAAGAGAAGCGAGATGATGATAAAGAGAAGGTAGAATTAGAAAGTAGACTGGCCACAGAGAAGTTAGAATTAGAAGGTAGGTTAGCTAAAGAGAAGCGAGATGATGAAAGTAGAATAGTAAGGGAGAAGCAAGAGTAAGAACATGAGAGGTTCGAAACGGATAGTAGACTAGCGAAAGCTAAGACAATGATAGAGAGGGAGAAATCAGAGTTTGATCATAAGTTAGCTTTAGAGTTGGAAGCAGCTAAGACACATAGTAAAGGCAGTGGAACTGCAGGGAAAGATAGTCATTCTGGGAAGGTAAAAGGTCCGAAGTTGCCATACTTTGATGCTGACAAAGATAACATGGACAGTTACTTGTTACGGTTTGAACGTTATGCTGAGTTACAGGAATGGACCAAAGATAAGTGGGCAGTTCATTTAAGTGCGTTATTGAGAGGCAAGGCCTTAGATGTATTTTCTAGATTACCTAGTGTAGATTCTCTTGACTATGACAAGTTAAAGGATGCTCTGCTAAAGAGATTTGAGTTAGCTGAAGAAGGTTTTAGAAAGCGGTTTAGAGCTTGTTTGCCTGAGAAAGGCGAGTCATTTATTCAGTTTATTAGTAAGTCTAGAAATTACTTAGATAGGTGGTTAGAGTTTGGGAAGGTAGCGCAGACTTATCAGGGCCTCATAGATTTCTTGTTGCGGGACCAGCTATTCAATGTTTGTAGTAGAGATCTGTTCTTATTTCTGAAAGAAAGAAAATTAGCTAGTGTAATAGAAATGGCAACACAAGCAGATCAGTTTGCCGAGGCTAGAGGTGGAGCTCATAATGTAGTGTCGAAAGACAGAACGTTTAGAGATAGGCAAGGGGACGATCATAGTAATAAACAGAAAGGCCAGAGTGGAAACTATAGAGGTGGAGGTAGTTCGAAGGGCGCTAGAGGAGGTAGCAATAGTGGTAACATAGGTAGACCTTTTATTCGTTGTCGTCACTGTAATGGGAATCATGCTTCACATGTGTGTAGGAAAGCGGTGAAAGTGTCCGCTGTCGTAGACAATTTAAGTGACAATAGTAGAGGGGACAACAATGTAGGGAGTCCGAACCAAGGTTTTAACAACCCGTGGAATTTCGGTAGAGATAGAGGTGGTCAAAACCGAGGTAGAGGTAGAGGCAGAGGTAGTAATAGTCCGGTTATTAAAACCGAGAGTAGTAGCTGTTGTGTTAGATCGGATGGTGTAATGGCGAAGATCGGAACATGTCTCTTTCCGTATGTAAATCTTCCAACGGCAGATGGTAGAGTGAATGGCACGGACGTAATTGTAATGAGGGATACTGGTTGTACAGGTGTGGTAGTTAGGCGTAGTTTAGTTACGGATGACCAGTTGGTAGGTAAACAGTCACTGTGTATGTTGTTAAATAAGTCGGTAGAGCACGTGCTAATAGCGAGAATAGATGTAGATACACCTTTCTTTAACGGGTCTACAGAGGCACTATGTATGGACGACCCGATGTATGATTTAACGATAGGGAACATAGAAGGTTCAGCACTTCCGGTAATGTCCGATTTTAGAAGTAGCATAAGTAATGCAGTAGAGACTAGAGCGCAGGTTCGGAAGCAAGCTCAGGCTTATGGAAAATTAAAGGTTCCTGCAGCCGTAGGTGACATATCCAAAGCGGAGTTTATAGAAGCACAAACTCAAGACGAGTCATTAGGTCCTTGTAAAGTGAAGGCCAAGGATGGTGTAGTGAAGAAGTGTAAAGGGTCCGGTAGTTGTAAGTTTGTACATAAGAGTAGGTTACTGTACAGAGAATTTGAAGATAGTGGTAGTAGACAGTTTCACCAATTAGTGGTACCTACCCAGTATAGAACGACAGTGCTTAAGGTAGCTCATGAGTCGATTATGGGAGGTCATTTAGTCGTAAAGAAAACGTCAGATAGAGTATTGGCAGAATTGTATTGGCCAGGCGTTAGTGGAGATGTAACTAGGTAGTGTAGGTCCTGCGATGTATGCCAAAGGACAGTACCAAAAGGTCGAGTGACCAAAGTACATTTAGGTCAGATGCCACTGATAGATACACCATTTAAGCGGGTATCCGTAAACATAGTTGGACCAATTGTTCCAGTGTCGGATAGGAACAATAGGTACATTTTAACCATGGTAGACTATGCAACTAGGTATCCGGAGGCAGTAGCATTGCCCTCAGTTGAAACCGAGAGAGTAGCTGAGGCATTAGTTGATATGTTCAGTAGGCTAGGTGTACCAGAGAAAATGCTGACTGATTGTGGGTCACAGTTTACGTCAGAACTTATGGCTGAAGTAAGCAGGTTGTTGTCTTTGCGTCAAATCATGACAACACCATATCACCCTATGTGTAACGGGTTAGTCGAACGATTTAACGGGACGTTAAAGCAAATGTTACGGCGTATGTGTACAGAGAGACCTAAAGATTGGGACAAGTATCTTAATGCTTTATTGTTTGCATTTAGAGAGGTTCCACAAGAGAGTTTAGGATTTTCTCCGTTTGAGTTATTGTACGGTAGATCAGTTAGAGGTCCAATGAGGATTCTTAGAGAGATGTGGGCAGGTGAAGTAGATAGCGATGAGGTTAAGACTACATATCAGTATGTTTTAAAACTGAAGGAGAAACTAGAGGAGACTTGTAAGATAGCTCAAAGTCAGTTAGTTAAGGAAAGTACCAAGTACAAACGGTACTATGACCAGAAAGCTAGAGCTAGGAAGTTTAAGATAGATGACCAGGTGTTACTGTTACTCCCGACCGACAATAACAAGCTGTTATTACAATGGAAAGGTCCGTTTTACGTTAGGGGAATAGTGAACACTATGGATTATCGTATCGAGATAAACGGAAAGTTAAAGACCTTTCATGCGAATATGCTGAAAGAGTATATCAGTAGAACCGATAATGTGCAACAAGGGGTGTTAACGGTAGTTAATGTTGCAGTTATTGAGTATAGTGAGGAAGACAGTAATGAGGACACTAGTCCCATGTATTTTCCCACTAGTGTAGGTAAGCAGACAGCAGCCGATATAGACATATCGGGCATGCCTTGTGGAGTAGAGAAACGAGAGGTAGGTCGTTTACACTCTGAGTGTAGTACTGTTCGGTCCGATAAGTCGAGACGAACATATGTAATGCAGTGTAGCTTTAAGCACACTTTAGCAAAGCCGATTAGGGAAACGGGAGACCCTACTCCATTTCGCAAACAGTATACTGGTAATGCGATGGATGCAATGTATAAAGTTGGAGTTCTTGTAGTGACAGGAAGTAGTGTTATTAGTAACCGTAAAGTCGGTGTAATAGACCGTGGAAAGCACAATATTGGGACGGACTATTTAAGTCGCCGCACATAATGACAGGTTTAGTACTATAGTAGTTTATGTTACGACAGTGTAGTGTAAAATTGTAGAATATTGTTGAAATTTTAATGTTGCTTATTGTGCAACCATGTCTTTTGCTAGGACTAATTAATAGTTTAAGTAATCATTTTGTTGAATTTTAAAAAGTGTAGCACTTTCTTTAAGTGGGGAGATGTTGTCACAAAATGTCACGGGTAGAGCGTATTGGTCGTACATAGCTCTTGAAGTTATCAGTTACACCCTAATCTATTGTTCGAGTTGAAACAAATTCACAATGTCCATGATATATTCATGTAACACGTAAAAGCGTGCACATTTTAAGTGGCCGCCAGAGAGGCCGTGTCATAAGTTTTATTTTTGTGCTAATGCATGTAAACGTATAGGTCTATCTTCTTTAAACGGCAAAATTGTGTAAGGGCCTCTCGTGTAGATTCAATACTGCAGATTTATGTAACACTACAGCCTTGCCACTGTATTTAACCTAACAGTTACAAATGTAATACACTTGTATTCAAATACACCCCTCTTATAACTGATCATGCAATGGGAGTTTTCTAATACTGTCCGTTAGTTGTTGGTTAATCATCGGAACAGCTGTTATTGTTTACCTGTTCTAAACTATGAATTCTGGGAATTAAAAGGTATTGCCATATTAGTGGAGACCATTCGCTGAAAGGTCTTGTGGGTAATTTATGCATACACTGAGGTAATCACCGTGGCGTTAACCTGTAGCTACACAGGTCGATGTCCTTATGTGAGGCATGACTAACTGCCGAAAAGCAGTATGGGTAAATCTTTTAGCATAATACTGAGCGCACAGAAAGTCTAGGAGAGTCGGGAGTAGAGAGTCTAGAGTCGGTGGTTAAAGAGTGAGAGTCAGTTTCAATACTTGTATCCACAATATGGATTCCCGCAGTCTAAGACAGGGTGTGGGATAAGTTAAACTATACTATGTAAGCCAGTATAGTACCCGTCTTCGTTACATACTAATTGGAAGATTTGAACATTTGAAAGTTTCTAAATACTATTTCACTTTGTGAACCCAAGACATTTAATAATAGGGACTATTAAGTAATCAACAAATGGACGTACTAAAAACCACTATACTAAACGGATATGTTTATATATATAACAGGATTATGAATGTGTAATTATTCGGACTGTTTTATATGTACCAATAAATTATGGAAATCAAAACGCGAAGTTCGGACCTTGTTATTAAATGTACCAAGCATAGCATACGACCCCGTAGTGCTACAGGCTTGATTTGGTTGCCGTGACTCAGGATCCATTTACATTGTTAGGAGCTCGACGACTTCATAGACATTTATTGACAATTCATATTTAAGGCGGCTCTGGAAAACGGAAATAGTGAAATTGGAAAATTCGGATTTATATATCCAAGGTGAGAATAATACCAGAATTATTTTTGTAAGTACCAAATTAGCAAGAAAAATGCATAAGCTGCTTTGTTAAGAATTTAATATCAAATATGAGCAAATTTGAATTAAGTAAGAAAATAATTATTTCAAACTGAGGTCGGTTCCTAAGCAATTCAATATGGATGAATAGTGTTTAGAAAACTTAAAATTATTTGAAATTGGGTATTTAAAATTCATTTCTAAAGTTAAATATACGAGTGAGTATATAAACTGCATTTAAAGGAGAACTGCAGTCTTACATTAATCTCGGTAGTTGCGTTATCTTTTTGTAGAAGAAAATAAAGACAAGTATTGTGTTGAACAATGTTTGAACAACATAGTTTCAATGGGGTTATACAAGTTTTGTATAATACATTATTAGCAATAGGAAATCAGATATTAGATCTATATATACATGGCTGCCATTTAACTCGATGTATAAATGGTGCAATTCATAATTTACTGCCAGTTAGATACTGGAGAAAGGTGTATCAGATAGGATAATATTATAATGGGGAAATGGTGAACGTATGACTTAAAATAACGAATTCGAACGAAAAAATAGTTCGCCAGAATCTTTAAAGAATAATATATTTTTCGGAAAACAACACAAAATTGGTTTGTAGATGATATGATAATTATGCGGCATCAGTTAAGATGTAATGTCAAGTTGATAATAGGCATTGAGTATAGTGTTTTCCGGTAAGGTATGGATAAATTTTCCTTTTACCTTAAATGGAATTATACACATGAGCAGTTGAATACTTTGAGTAAGGCTGTACATAAATATCATGTTTTCATTTTGCGATAGAATTGATACATACAAAAATTTAAAATAGATGTGTACGATTATGGGTTCTGAGTACAGCTGGCTATGACTGCAAAGTTGAGTACATTGCAGATACGAATAATTCAGTATTGTCTATTGGTTTGGGCGTAATGTTTGCTATAAAACCCATTGTCTTCTAGTTCTTGCCGGGATTGAGCGATAGTTACTTTGTTTGTACCAGACGGCAAAATTCACAGAAACATGTGGTCAGTATTTATTTTATTAAAACTTGTATCGTACATTTGTATTCAGTGGGCGGCGCCATCTTGGTTGGCGGTTACGACATCCGGTTAGCATTGATGTTTCTCAAACATTAACTTTAGACTAGCATATGATTTAGAAGTTACTTGATTAGATGTAATTATTGTAATTGATCATTAACTGTAAACAATATTAATTTGATAACAGTGGATAATAGGTGCATTAGTTAACGGTGGCGTATAACTAAGTGATTGTAATAACAATGAGATGAGTGACTAGGATAAATGTTCGACGCGTATGCATAGCGTTGTATAATGTGGTCATTAGTTGACATGCGTGCATGCATAACTCAGTGAGTGTAATATACGAGTGATTTGATAATGTTTATATTACATGTATTAGGGGCATTGATTAACAGCGACGTACATGGCGTATACATGGCGTTGTAGAATATGTATACATTGCTACTCATCATTAGTACAGCTTACATATATTTATTGAATAATGATTTGTTTGGGTAATGATAATTATGCAAGATTGTTATGTTTGTCAACCGACATCTAAAACGTATGTATAATTACAGCCTAAGCCATCCAGGTTGGGATATTTCGGAGTGGAGCTAAGCGTCCACGGATAACGTAACGAGCGGTGAAACCGGTCCCCGTACCTGCGCAGCATGGCCAGGACACAAGGTGGGCCCGTCATCAGTCCTCACTGGAGGAACATCACCCACAATCTCAGTGGAGGTTAACCATCATTACATCGCGTCATCAACCCCTTACAGAAGGCATTTGATGACAATCATCCATTGAATTCGCGCCTCATCATCTTCATGAGCTCTCGCGCATCACAGTTATCGCGCTAGATCATAAATCATCATTGTTATAACTTTAACAACACTTTAGTGTCTTATACATTCAGTATTTATAACAATACTAAGAACGTCTTAAACGTTTATGAGAACATTCTTTTCATAGTTAATTTGTGTATTCGCTTGTTTTTTTTTAGATAATTGTATATATATTAAACATATTTTAAAAGTTGCATTAAACTTATGTAAATGCATTCACCGTCATTGATTCTTACCTGAGTTAGCCCAACCACTAAGGTCATCCTGTGACACCCAGGGCTTTTTTAACCTATTTAACAGGGGCCGAAATTCGGCCTCTTCCCAATTGCAAAAACCTCTATTTTTTCCCAATTGTGGGGTAAAAAATTCCCATTCATTACGATAAGTACCTTTAACTATAGTATAAGAAGTGTACCTTTAACTATATTGTAGAAAGTGTACCTTTAATCTTATGGAAGGAAGTATACCTTTAACTGTATTATGGAAGTATACCTTTAACAGTGACCAATATATTGATATGTGTATTGAAGTGTAACATTATTTTGATTGGGCAATTACAATGGCCAGTTCATAATGATTCAATTTTATTGGTTGTATATTTTACCGCCTAAATCATGAAACCACCTTCTGGGCAGTTGGAAGAAAATATTTAAAGGGAAAAGATCAAGAATGTTAAAATGGAGTTTTCTCAAATTGTATAATTCAAATTGGACACTTGTAAAGCCAGTTAAATAAGTAATATAAAGTTCATATTAGAGAACAGAGTGTACATTAAGGATGGAGGAATTTGGGTACGTTTATTTTATGATATATTCTTTTGTTTTGAATGGTGTGGATGAATGCAAAACACATGTTTACAAGTGTGTAAATTGTGTGGAAAGAAAGTGTTTCAAAATCTGTATCACTTTGCGTGTTTTAATGTCTGTATATATTTTTTTATAAGAATACTTTAAAGAAGGTATTTCATTGCACCTAATGAAATGACATGTGGAGAGCTATGTGTTTAAATCTAATGGAAATATATGTCTTTGTATTCATATATAAGCAATATGAGACGAGTAACTATGCTAATTGTATATGTTAAATAAGGAGACTATAATTATATATGTACCTAAAATCTCATTATAGCCTAAATGTGTTCATGGAAGATTTACGTGTGTATTGATTATTCCATCATTTAATATACAGGTATGAGAAGTTGACGATGTGAGGTATACTGAAAGGAAAAAGAAACGCAGGGTGCGTATTTCCGCTATATAGTGCATATACTGCACACTTAATTCCATATATATTCCAAGGAAATCCCAAGATGTTTTGTAAAAAAAAAAAGTGCAGTTAGTTAGAGAAAGGACACAACTGTGATGTTGTAGACGTTTTAATCACAGTACACGTTGTAACAAGAAATTCATAAATGCTGAAGTTCCTCTTTGAAAAATTGAGCCAGTTCAGTACTGTATTTAATGTTAAGTGATTGCAACATTTAAAGCCTAAGTTTGCTCACCTGCTTGAGCCAAATGCGCATTCTGACGATAATGAAACTTTAAAGGGGTAACCATTGGTGTGTTCAGTGCTGTTTAAACCTTCTTTCTAAAGGACAGGGCTAATGTCGCCCTGTACCATTCGATTAGCAGTAGCATATTAAACATACAATATATAGCGGAAATACGCACCCTGCGTTTCTTTTTCCTTTCAGTATATATTGACGTGATTGTATAAAATCATCAGGAACACAATAGCACCATATGCTTGTAAGTTATTTGTAGAAGATTAATGTAATGCTATTGAGTCATTCATATTTAAAGATGTCGTGTATCTTTAAATGTAATTAACGATGAGCATTGTATTTTAAATATCTTTTGAATTACAAGATGATCATTGGCTATTTATTAAATGATATGGTAAATGGCATTGCAATATATTGTAAGGCACTATATTGTAATTCACTGTATCGTAATTCATTGTATTGTAAATTGTGTTGTGGGAGAAAGTATTATTTCTATTGATGTTAAGTGAGAAAGTAATATGATGTATTGTTGAATGAATATATTTATTGTATTTTTAATATATTTCAGTGGTTATCGATTGATTTAATTTCTGTCTGGCTTTCTGTATGACTATGTCTGTGTGTCTGTGTATGTGTGTGGGTGTGTCTGTCTGGCCTGTCTGGCTCTCTGTCTGGTTCTTGGTCTGGCTCTCTCTGACCTGTCTGGTCTATGTCTGTGTCTCTGCCTGGCTTTCTGTCTGACTATGTCTGTCTGTTAGTCATTCTGTTAGTCATTCTATCAGTCTGTCTGGCCTCTGTCTGTCTGTCTGTATGTCTAGCCTGTCTGGCCTGTCTGGCTATCTGGCTGGCTATCTGTCTGACCTGTATGTTCTCTGTCTGGCTCTCCGTTTGGCTCTCTCTGGCCTGTCTGGTCTATGTCTGTGTCTCTGCCTGGCTTTCTGTCTGACTATGTCTGTCTGTTAGTCATTCCGGCAGTCTGTCTGGCCTATGTCTCTCTGTCTGACCTGTTTGCTGTCTGTCTGTCTGTCTGTCTGTCTGTCCGTCCGTCCGTCTGTCTGTCTGTCTGTCTGGATGTCTGGCCTGTCTGTGTCTCTGTCTGGCTTTCTGTCCGACTATGTATGTCTGTTAGTCATTCTGCATTCTGGCAGACTGTCTGGCTTATGTCTATTTGTCTGTCTGAATGTCTGTCTGTCTATATATCTGTCTGGCTTCTCTAGCTCTCTGTCTGACTCTCTCTGGCCTGTCTGGTCTATGTCTGTGTCCCTGTTTGTCTGTCAGTCTGTCTGGCCGTCTGACTGTCTGGCCTGTCTGGATCTATGTCAGTCTCTCTCTGGCCTGTCTGACCTGTGTCTCTGTCTGGCTTTCTGTCTGACTATGTCTGTCTGTTAGTAATTTTGGCAGTCTGTCTGGTCTATGTCTGTCTGTCTGTCTGTATGTCTGGCTGGCTGGCTGGCTGGCTGGCTGGCTGGCTGACTGGTTGGCTGGCTGGCCGGCTCTCTCCGGCCTGTCTGGACTATGTCTGTGTCTCTGTCAGGCTTCCTGTCTGGCTTTCTGTCAAAATATGTCTGTATGTTAGTCATTCTGGCAGTCTGTCTGGCCTATGTCCGTGTGTGTGTCTGTCTGTGTGTCTGTGTGTGTGTATGTCTGTCTGTGTGTGTTTGTGTCTGTCTGTCTGTCTGTCTGTCTGTTTGACCTGTCTGGCTCTCTGTCTGTCTCTATGTCTGTCTCTCTGTCTGTCTGGTCCATGTTTCTGTCTCTGTCTGACTTTCTGTCTGACTTTCTGTCTGGCTGTCTGTCTGACTATGTCTGTGTGTCCATGTCTGTGTGCCTGTCTGTCTGGCCTGTCTGGCCTGTCTGACATGTCTGGCTCTCTGTCTTGCCTGTCTGGCCTGTCTGGCCTGTCTGGCTCTCTGTCTTGCCCCCTGTCTGGCTCTCTCTGGCCTGTCTGGTCTATGTCTGTGTCTCTGCTTGGCTTTCTGTCTGACTATGTCTGTCTGTTAGTCATTCTGGCAATCTGTCTGTATGTCTGGCCTGTCTGGCTCTCTGCCTGGCTATTTCTGGCCTGTCTAGTCTATATCGGTTCTCTGTCTGGCTTTCTGTCTGACTATGTATGTCTGTTAGTCATTCTGGCAGTCTGTCTGGCCTATGTCTCTCTGACCTGTCTGTCTGTCTGTCTGTCTGGCTGGCTGGCTGGCTGGCTGGCTGGCTCTCCGTCTAGCCTGTCTGGCTCTCTGCCTCGCCTGTCTGTCTATATACGGGCTTATATTAAGGGAAAATATCCACGGTCAGGTATTAGGTACATGCATGGGCTTGTATTAAGGGAAAATATACAGGGTCAAGTTTCTACATTTGCTTGTATGTCTGTCTGTATGTCTGTCTTTGTCTTTTTCTCTGTCCGTCCGTCTGTCTGTCTGTCTGTCTGTCTAACCTGTCTGGCTCTCTGCCTCGCCTGTCTGGGTCTCTGTCTGCCTCTCTGTCTAGCCTGTCTGTATGTCTGTCTGTAGTCTGTCTGTCTGTCTGTCTGGCTGGCTGGCTGGCTGGCTGGCTGGCTGGCTCTCCGTCTAGCCTGTCTGGCTCTCTGCCTCGCCTGTCTGTCTGTCTGGCCTGTCTGGCTCTCTGTCTAGCTCTCTGTCTAGCCTGTCTGGCTCTGCCTCGCCTGTCTTGGTCTCTGTCTGCCTCTCTGTCTAGCCTGTCTGTCTGTCTGTCTGTCTGTCTGTCTGTCTGTCTGTCTGTCTGTCTGTCTGTCTGTCTGTCTGTCTTTATGTATGTCTGTCTTTATGTATGTCTGTCTGGCTGGCTGGCTGGCTGGCTGTCTGGCCTGTCTGGCTTTCTTTTTGAATGTCTGTCTGTTAGTCATTCTGGCAGTATGTCTGTCTGTCTCTGTCTGTCTGTCTGTCTGGCTCTCTCCGGCCTGTCTGGACTATGTCTGTGACACTGTCAGGCTTCCTGTCTGGCTTTCTATCAAAATATATCTGTCTCTCTGTCTGTCTGTCTGACCTGTTTGGATATCTGTCTGTCTGTCGGTCTGTCGGTCTGTCTGACCAGTCTGTCTGTCTGACCTGTCCGGCTATATGTCTGGCCTGTCTGGCTACCTGTCTGGCTATCTGTCGGGCTCTCTCTGGCTTGTCTGGTCTATGTCTGTGTCTCTGTCAGGTTTCCTGTCTGGCTTTCTGTCTATGTCTGTCTGTTAATCATTCTGGCAGTCTGTCTGGCCTTTGTCTGTCTGTCTGTCTGTCTGTCTGGCTGGCTGGCTGGCTGGCTGGCTGGCTGGCTGGCTGGCTGGCTGGCTGGCTGGCTGGCTGGCTGGCTGGCTGGCTGGCTGGCTGGCTGGCTGGCGGTCGGTCGGTCGGTCGGTCCTGCTATCTGTCTGTCTGTCTGTCTGTCTTTATGTATGTCTGTCTGGCTGGCTGGCTGTCTGTCTGGCCTGTCTGTCTGTCTTTTTGAATGTCTGTCTGTTAGTCATTCTGGCAGTATGTCTGTCTGTCTCTGTCTGTCTGTCTGTCTGGCTCTCTCCGGCCTGTCTGGACTATGTCTGTGACTCTGTCAGGTTTCCTGTCTGTCTGTCTGTCTGTCTGCCTGTCTGTCTGGCCTCTCTGACTGTCTGTCTGTCGGTCGGTCGGTCTGTCTGTCTGTCTGTCTGTCTGTCTGTCTGTCTGTCTGTCTGTCTGTCTGTCTGTCTGTCTGTCTGTCTGTCTGTCTGTCTGTCTGTCTGTCTGTCTGTCTGTCTGTCTGTCTGTCTGTCTGTCTGTCTGTCTGTCTGTCTGTCTGTCTGTCTGTCTGTCTGTCTGTCTGTCTGTCTGTCTGTCTGTCTGTCTGTCTGTCTGTCTGTCTGTCTGTCTGTCTGTCTGTCTGTCTGTCTGTCTGTCTGTCTGTCTGTCTGTCTGTCTGTCTGTCTGTCTGTCTGTCTGTCTGTCTGTCTGTCTGTCTGTCTGTCTGTCTGTCTGTCTGTCTGTCTGTCTGTCTGTCTGTCTGTCTGTCTGTCTGTCTGTCTGTCTGTCTGTCTGTCTGTCTGTCTGTCTGTCTGTCTGTCTGTCTGTCTGTATGTCTGTCTGTCTGTCTGTCTGTCTGTCTGTCTGTCTGTCTGTCTGTCTGTCTGTCTGTCTGGCCTCTCTGACCTGCCTGGCTCTCTGTCTGACTCTCTCTGGCCTGTCTGGTCTATGTCTGAGTCCCTGTTTGTCTGTCTGTCAGTATGTCTGTCTGGCCTCTGGCTGGCTGGCTGGCTGACTGGCTGTCTGGCCTCTATGGTTCTCTGTCTGGCTCTCTCTGGCCTGTTCGCTCTATGTCTGTGTCTGATTTTCTGTCTGGCTTTCTGTCTGAATATGTCTGTCTGTTAATCATTCTTGCAGTCTGTCTGGCCTCTGTCTGTCTGCCTGGCCTGTCTGTCTACCTTGCCTGACCGGCCTGAGTCTCTGTCTAGCTGTCTGTGTCTATGCCTACCTATCTGTCCAGCCTGTTTGGCTCTTTGTCTGGTTCTCTCTGTCTGTCTGTCTGTTCTCTGTATGTATGTCTGTCTGCCTGTCTTGTCTGTTTGTTTGCCATCTTGTGTAGTGACACATTACCATCTAGGGGCAGTGGCATCTTACAATCTAGAGGTAGTTATGCATTGACATCTAGGGGTAGCGACACCTTGCCATCTAGAGGTCGTTATGCCTTGCCATCTTGGGGTAGTGGCACATTACCATCTAGGGGCAGTGGCACCTTACAATCTGGGGGTAGTTATGCCTTGCCATCTAGGAGTAGTGACACTTTGCCATCTAGGGGTCGTTATGCCTTGCCATCTTGGGGTAGTCGCACATTACCATCTAGGGGCAGTGGCACCTTACAATCTAGGGGTAGTTATGCCTTGCCATCTAGGGGTGGTTACACCTTGCCATCTAGGGGTCATTATGCTTTGCCATTTAGGGATAGTGTCACCTTGCCATCTTGGGGTAGTGGCACATTACCATCTAGGGGCAGTGGCACCTTACATATAGGGGTCGTTATGCCTTGCCTTCTATGGGTAGTGGCACCTTACAATCTAAGAGGTAGTTATGCCTTGCCATCTAGGTGTAGTGGCACCTCACCATCTAGTGGTAGTGGCACCTTGCCATCTAGTGGTAGTGGCATCTTCCAGTCTATGGGTAGTTATGCCTTGCCATCTAGGGGTAGTTATGCCTTGCCCTCTAGGGGTAGTGGCACCTTGCCATCTAGTGGTAGTGGCATCTTGCAGTCTAGGGGTAGTTATGCCTTGCCATCTAGGGATAGTGGCACCTTGCCCTCTAGGGGTAGTGGCACCTTGCCATCTAGTGGTAGTGGCATCTTGCAGTCTAGGGGCAGTTATGCCTTACAATCAAGGGGTAGTGGCACCTTGCCCTCTATGGGTAGTGGCACCTTACAATCTATGTATAGTTGCCTTGCCATCTAGTCGAAGTGGCACCTTTTCATGTAGGGGTAGTTGCACCTTGCCATCTAGTGGAAGTGGCATCTTGCAGTCTAGGGGTAGTTATGCCTTACAATCTAGTGGTAGTGGCATCTTGTCCTCTAGATGTAGTGGCACCTTACAATCTAGGCATAGTTATGCCTTGCCATCTAGGGGTAGTGGCACCTCATCATCTAGAGGGAGTTTGGTTGGGTAAATTAAAGACAAGTTATATATCTATATATAGAAGAATCAGAACTGAGGAGTTGGCCACACAAGGTATTTACATGGGAATCAATTGAATCTAAGAATGACCAATTCGAAAACGGTCCATAACTCATCTAAAAATAATGAAACTATTCAAAATCTGAAAACAAAGACAAATGAGGAGTTGAGTCTCACAATGTACGCGTCTCGATACAAGGTTAATCAGAAAATGACTTGAGTCGAAAAAGGGCCATGACTCTTATAAAAACAAGGAAAATTCTCCCTTTATCACATGATCGTTTTCATATCTTGCTAAGTCACCAAGTCAAGATAACTAAGTATAATTGGGGAAATAGTTTGGTTTTGTAATGAACAACAAAGTAAGGATTTTTTGAAAATATAATATTATTTTTATAAAGCTAACACTGGAAATTCAACAAGTCTTGCTATATGTGTAAATATAAAAACTAACAAAGTGTGCAAAAGTACAAGCAAGTAGTTACAATCATAGCAAATCAGTAAATTAGCATAATAAAACTGCATAATAAAATAGCATATTACAAACACCGATGGACATAAAAAAGTGCAAGCTCAAAAAAAAGATATTCTTATTTTAAATGACCAATGTTTGAATTGAACCTAGGTAATCAGATTTTACACTTCACCAACATGAAAATATGGATTTAAGTTTGTGCATGTAAATTATAATAATCTTGCGTTAAAAGGTACATTTTTTAAATAAAAAACATCTATGGCACAAATCAAAAGGACACATAAAATGACAGTAACTTATTAAAAAATAATCGGTCAAAATGTAACAATAATACATCAAACACAACTCTTTCATGTTCATGAAACAGTCAAACATCCCCCACCACCACTCCCCACCCAGCCCCCATGTTCATGAAACAGTATATAAATATTACATCCCAGTGAGGGTAACAGTGGATATTGTCAACCTGAGAAAAATAATGTTAACCAAGGCGAAGCCAAGGTTGACATTATTTTTCCAAAGTTTGACAATATCCACTGTTACCTTGTTCTTCAAACTGTAAAAAAAACTTTTTTTAAATACACTACTGGATTAATCATTTGAGGTGCTAATTGAAAAATAGTTATTAGAAATGCTAGTAATAAAAATGTGTTATGGGACGGGATGGACAAACGTGATGCAAAGGGACAAAAAAAGTGTTACGCGACGGGAAATGCTTCATTAATATTTTACATCTGTTTGCATATATTTAAATAAAAGTTGTGTTTTTTATCTTTTCTATGTTTCTAACGTAAGTTTAAATACATTACTGGTGCTATAAAATTAAACATGACTGAATTTGTTTGTCTCACGTCAGTTCAACATTTTGACAGGACAAATCAATTTTCCATTGAAGAGTTTAAAGAATATTAGAATAAAAGTTTAGGAGAGTAGCACACATAAATCTGAATCAACAAGTCAGTTTTTAGCAGTGTTAGCCATCTTGGATGTTCCCACTTAGATACACTTACACTTAGTAAGGCTTCTAAACTACTTTGTTTTCAGCTCAATATAAAATGTTTGGAATGTAATGGATATTATGATTTCAAGGTAATAAGTAACTTTGCAATGAATATAAATTATCAGGACAGAAGTGAAACACCAACTGTGGACGGACCCAACATTCAACATTTTAACTGAAAAATCTACGTAAAAAGAGGGAATAATTCAAGTAAAATATATGGCAAAGTTATGGCTCTTTTTCATATAACATTGTTTAATGATAAAGAACAAGTGTGCCATGTTTCAAAGCTTTCATATTCGAGAAATGACGAAAAAACAAAAACTTTAACCAAAACGCATAGACAGACAGACGACAAGACGGAGGAAAATCACCAAACTATATGCCTGGATTTGCTACGCAATCCGGCTAAAAATGAATGGAATTCCAGACAATGTTTCAGTATGAACTAAACACAACATTTAAAGGGATACACTAATTTTAATGCGTGCCATGTGTCCCTTTAAAATAAAAACTTGAAAAATTGCACTTTAGATTATATACTCAGTACATTTGAAAATGCAACACTTGGTATTTTTTGAATTTCTAGAGATGGAATTGAAGTCCTCGTGCAAAATGTGTTTTAATTGGAAGAAGTAGAGCACATATTATGCAACTGTTTATCGCCATATGTTAACCTTTGGGACAAAGAGACTTGTGTACTAACATGAAACACAATATTGATGTTAGCAAAAAACAACGTACTAAAAATAATCAAGTCAAAAATGCTGATTTTATAAATTTTCCGAGTGTATATATAGGTTATATATATAGGTTAATATATACAAGCCAATACAAGCAAACTTGTAAACCCCTCTACATTAAAAAGCCTGGTTCATTTTACTGTGACAGATTGGTTTATAGTAAAGGGCTCTCTCCAATGTTTGCCGACTCTATTAAACACTCAGCTCTACAACAATCTTCTGCTCGTAACAAAACCTACACGGGGTGCACTTATAATGAAACCTACACAGGGGTGCACTTATAGTGAAAAATACACGAGGTACGCTTATAATGAAACCTACTCCGGGTGCGATTATAATGAAATCTACACAGGGGTACGCTTATAATGAAACATACACGGGGTATGCTTATAATGAAACATACACGGGGTGCGCTTATAATGAAACCTACACAGGGAACGCTTATTATGAAACCTACAAAGGGGTGCGCTTATAATGAGACATGGGGTACGCTTATAATGAAACCTACACCGGGTGCGATTATAATGAAACCTACACAGGTGTGCGCTTACAATGAAACATACACGGGTACACTTATAAAAAAACATAGGGGTGCACTTATAACGAAACCTACACGGGGTGCGCTTATAATGAAACCTACACCGGGTGCGATTATAATGAAACCTACACAGGTGTGCGCTTATAATGAAACCTACACAGAGGTGCGCTTATAATGAAACTTACACAGGGGTGCACTTATAATGAAACCTACACGGGGTGCGCTTATAATGAAACCTACACAGGGGGGCACTTATAATGAAACCTACACGGAGTGCGCTTATAATGAATTGAATTGAATTGGGGTTTTAAGGCGCACCAACACATTACAGGTTATATGGCGCCTAACAGGCATGAACATGCCAGGCTCACCTTCCATGTACATCGAGATAAAATATGGAAAATGGGCCTAGAACCTTCACACCCTGAACTGCAGAGTTGCTGCAAATTCTATCGTAAAAACTCCATTTACGCTGGAGCCACGTTTATTGTTTTTCTGCCACTGCTCTTAGTGATGTGAGCGAGATGGCACCTGAAACAATGCAGGGGTCATGATGAAGACCTTTAATGAGCATGAACAAAAAATGACAAAATGAATATGAATGGGGGGGTCCTACCCCTCTGCATGTGACGGTGTGTTTGCAGTGGTTGTATTCTACTCCAGCAACCACACGGGGGGGCTCTTATAATGAAACCTACACGGGTACGCTTATAATGAAACCTACACCGGGGTGCGCTTATAATGAAATCTACATGGGGTGCACTTATGAAACCTACACAGGGTACGCTTATAATGAAACCTACACGGGGTGCACTTATAATGAAACCTACATCGGGTGCACTTATAATGAAACCTACCTTTTCTGCTCAATACAACTGTGTGACTTCAAAAACATTAAAATAGAAATGAACAACATATTAAATACTTGTATCAGTTTAAAAATATGTGTGATTCAATACCAACTGTACTGACAGATCTGATTCAATACCAACTGTACTAACATATCTTAAACTATAAAAAAGTAGGATCATATATAGCATGTGTATGTTAATAATTAAAGCTTAAACTGCAACACAAAATTAAACAAGAGGCCCAAGAGGGCCTGTGGACACTCTACTGGCTAACATGGCTCTTATAACATCAATGAAGCGAGTGACTACCATTTACATTTTTTTTGAAAGTTTCGGGCGAAAAACTGCTTTTTGACTAAATCAATGGCCACAACTAAAGAATCTAGTAAAGTTTGGTAAAGATCAGATGAAACGTGAAGGCTCAAAAAAAAAAAATCAAAAAGAAATTAAGAAAAAAATTCAAACAAAAAATTTCAAACAAAAAAAAAAAAAAAAAAATCAAAAAAAAAAAAATCAAAGAAAAAATCAAAAACAAATTAAAAACAAATTAAAAAAAATTAAAAAAAAATCAAAAAGAAAAAAAAAAGAAAAAGAAAAAAAAAGAAAAAAAAGAAAAAAGAAAAAAAAAGAAAAAAAAAAAAAGAAAGAAAAGAAAATCATAAAATGTGGTAAAATTTGGCAAAGATCAGATGCAAAATGAAGGCTCTATCGTATGACAAGACAAATTATAGCATTTTTAACACAATATAGGGCCATAACTCCGCTGTTACTGTTCGATCCAGCTGGTTTTCGAACTTGACCGAGGTTTCATTGACATTAACAATGTGATAAAGTTTGGTAAAGATCGGATGAAAAATGAAGGCCCTATCATCTTAACGAGGCAAAATATAGCATTTTGAACTAAATCAAGGGCATTAACTCCGCTGTAACTGGTCCGATATGGATGGTTTTCAAATATGTCCGAGCTTTCATTGATATTAACAATCGGATAAAGTTTGGTAAAGATCAGATAAACAATGAAGCCCCTATCGTCTTAACAAGGCAAAATATAGCATTTTTAAATAAATCAAGGGCCATAACTCCGCTGTTAAAAGTCCGATATGGCTGGTTTTCGAACTTGTCCGAGCTTTTATTAATATTAACATTGTGGTTAAGTTTGGTAAAGATAGGATGAAAAATGAAGGCCCTATCGTCTTAACGATGCAAAAAATAGCATTTTGAACTAAATCAAGGGACATAACTCTGCTGTTACTGGTCCGATATAAATGGATTTCAAACTTGTCGGAGCTTTCATTGATATTACCAATCTGATAAAGTTTGGTAAAGATCGGATGAACAATGAAGCCCCTATCGTCTTAATGAGGCAAAACATAGCATTTTTATCTAAATCAAGGGCCACAACTCCGCTGTTACTGGTAAGATATGGCTGGTTTTCGAACTTGTTCGAGCTTACAACGACATAAGCAATCTGATAAAGTTTGGTAAAGATCGGATGAACAATGAAGCCCCAATCGTCTTAACGAGGCAAAATATAGCACTTTTAACTAAATCAAGGGCCATAACTCCGCTGTTACTAGTCCGATATGGCTGGTTTTCCAACTTGTCCGAGCTTAAATTGATATTTACAATGTGGTAAAGTTTGGTAAAGATAGGATGAAAAATGAAGGCCCTATCGTCATAACGAGGAAAAATGTAGGCATTTTTTACTAATTCAAGGACCATAACTCCGCTGTTACTGATCCGATCAGGCTGGTGTTCGAACTTGTCCGAGATTTCATTGATATTAAAAATGTGGTAAAGTTTGGTAAAGATAGGATGAAAAATGAAGGCCCTATCGTCTCAACGAGGCAAAATATAGCAATATAGCGTATTTTACTAAATCAAGGGCCATAACTCCACTGTTACTGGTCCGATCTGGCTGGTTTTCGAACTTGTCCTAGCTTTCATTGATATTAACAACCTGTAAAGTTTGGTAAAGATCGGATGAAAAATGAAGGCCCTATCATCTTAACGAAAACAAAAGTTAACGACGGACGGACGACAGACGGACAGACAACTCACCATCCCATAAGCTCTGCTGGCCCTTTGCCAGTAGAGCTAAAAAATGTACTTTTTTGTAACTTTTAAAAATCTAGAAATAAATATTAAACATGTTACGTATGTACACTAAACCAATGCAGTGCGAAACCAGCTACAGGCATTATAGATGGTCTGAGGGGCAAAATGATGAACAGTACAAAACAAAACATGCTTACTATTTGTTCAAATTTAGGTTTATATCTAAAAATATGAAATTAACAATTATGAAATAAGTTTGAGTCCTACCCTTCTGCCTCTAGCTGGATTTTGCAGTGGTTCTACCCCAGCAACCACATGGGATTGACTTATGTCAATGATTATACACATAAACAGTTTCAATAACAAAATATTACTGTATCCCTATATTACATAAAGTATAATGAATGAAACATGAACAAGGAAATTTAAAGGGACACACGGCAGTCTTGAAGTTGTATCAAGCATCCAAATTATCACATTAATTTATTTGGACTTTAAATCTGCATGCATTTAAAAAATAAATAAAATTTGGAGTGTTTTCAATGGTTTTTTTTGTTAATTCTACCTTAACTTTTAATATAGTATTGGCAATACAATAATCAACAATAAGTAATATGCAAAAACAATTTGATTTGAACATTTGAAATAATTATAACAATGACTGCAAGTTAAGTAGAAAAATTAACGGGACGTCACAAGTTTTAAAAACTTTAAAGATTGTGGTATGTCCCTTTAAGTATATGTGTCAAGGTTTCGGAACTCCTCTATTATTATTTGCCCCTTCATGAAATGGAAAGAAACAAAAAATGGTTTGCAGTATTCATTTTTGATCAATAAATACTATCTACATGCACAAAGTTGACAATATATCACAGTCTAGACTCTTAAAATCTAAAATAAAAATAACATTTAATAATAATAATAAAAAGTCACCACTCCATATATAATACAATATTCAAATGAGCAATATAAAATATACAAACTAAAACATGTGTATATTTAATATAACAATAGAAGTAATATTATTTTAAAGGGACAGGATGTGACCTGGGTCCATTCAAAAAGGAATACCTAAACAGTGCTCCAGATAAGACGCGTATCTGCGTAGTATGTAATAATGAGAAGAGGAAATACGCATTTTCTTATGGTAATTACTAAAGAGTAAAACTTTTACATTTAATAATGCTTTGTTCAAAACTTGTTTTTAAGAATACATATTTGTAAATGTAAATATAAATAATGTTTGTTTTTTCAATCGTACAACACACATTGTACTGAAAGCTTATCTGAAGCATTGTATAAATAAATATTTGAAGAAAAAGGGACCATAACTCCAGTATTTTAGGTTTGATTTTTACTATTGATATGCATATTGTGGCATCAGTGAACCATCATGTACAAAAACGGAATATTCCATGGAAAACTGTGGGAGGAGTTAATGGCAACATTTTTATATAAAAGATGCAAGGTCTGATTCTACGCTATTTTTGTTAAATAATGTCTGCAAGTTTTTGTTGTACCTATTCATTTAAATGGCTTTAAGGCTTTGAAAAATACTTGTTTTGCGAAAAAAGTACATTTTAATTGGATTATATTATGTACAATGGAGCACAAAATACAAATGAAAGCAGAAACAATTAAAATGGTATTTTTATCATTACAAAAAATAAAATTCAAGGAAGATAATACATTATTGCATGAATTTCTGGGGGAAAAAATTGTGAACAATGCCGTATTTAAATAATTACCACAGAAGTTAAATTGAATTGAATTGGGGTTTTACCGTACACAAACACAAGAAAGGTTGTATTGCGCCAACCAGGGATGAACATGCCAGGCTCATTCTCCATTTACATCTAGATAAAATATGGAGAATGGGCCTAGAACCTTCTAATTTGCAGAACTGCAGAGTTGCTGCAAATTCTATTGTAGACACTTCATTACTTCATTTGGAGCCACGTTTCCACATTTGCATATGTCATGAAGAAAACCTTGAATGAACATGATAAAAAAAATGACAAAATGAACATAAGTGGGGGTCATATCCCTCTGCCTCTAGCGGGATTTGCAGTGGTTGTATTCTATCCCGGCAACCACATAAAAGTTAAAAATTGCAAATTATTCATCAATGAAAAGAATGATTTGGACATAAATGGCTCCAAGTCGCAACAAGTCCCTTTAAACTAACGTAAATGTATACATTGTATATTTTAATGACACTGAATACATCGTGTATTTACTATTTCTTTGCTAAATGTTAACTTTGGTGAATAAAGTTTGATTGAAAGCTATAACTATACTGAAAGGAAAAAGAAACGCGACACGGGAATTTCCGCTATATATTGTATGTACAATATGCTGCTGTTAATCGAATGTTACATGGCTACGCAAGATCTTTCCTTTCGGAAAAAGAGACTAAAACAACACGTTACACACCAAATAGTATTCCTGCAAAGCTTCATTATTGACAGAGTACACATTTGGCTCAAGCATGTGAGCAAACTTAGGTTGCAAACTTTTGCAAACTCTTTACGTTAAATACAGTAGTACTGAACTGGCTCAATTTTTCATAGAACTTCAACATTTATGAATTTCTTGTTACGTGTACTTTGATTAAAACGTCTACAACATCACAGTTGTGTCCTTTCTCTAACTAACTGCACCTTTTTTTTTCACATCATGGGATTTCCTTGGTATATGGAATTAAGTGCAGTATATACAATATATAGCGGAAATTACTGTGTCGCGTTTCTTTTTCCTTTCGGTATAATTTAATAAATTACAAGAATACAAAACCGTCACAAATATGTTTGATTCATAATTATATTATCACAAATACTGAAAAAACTTAATGATTGTTTGCATTGTTAAACGTAATTATAGTTCGGGATATTAACAACCTTAAGCCAAATAGAATAAGTTGTTGCTCCAGATCTTAAGAGAAGACTATAACTGTGGACACATATGAACCTTATTCCTCCTATAACAGCCCGGTGTTGAGTAACTTACCTTCTGAGTCGGGATTGCCCCCTTCTCAGTCATTTATTGACCGTTGAATTTCTACCTCTACTTCAAACCTGTGAAATGTTTACTATGTGAAAGGGAGGCCATCCAATGATTTTTTTAATAAAAAACAAAAATAATTATCTCAATTTCATAAGTTTCATTTATAGTCCGCCTCAAGGGCGATTACCATGTTCCACTTTGAAACATGTCTAAATGGTCCTGCCTTTAAGATGGACATTGAAGACGGGAGCCTATACCCGAAATATTTACACCAGAAGATGATTAAAATATGTAATTTTTGTGAACAAACCTCGGTAAGGTCTAGTGTTAAATAAAGCAAAAACGCAATTTTCAAGAAAACTAGAAAACATGACAATGGGACAAATGGGACGTGGATGGCCCATTTAAGCGTTGTCAGTCACATAAAACTTCAATGTAAATTAACAAAATCAAAAAGTCATATTGACCTACTTTTGTTAGGAACATGCTGCTGTCTTATAGATGTTACCATGTGTGAAGTTCTAAAGCTCTACAGCTTCTATTGTCGGACAAATTGACTTAACAAAAAAGCTTGAATTTAAAACTTTTTCGGACTTAACAGCAGTACGGCCAGACAGAGGGACAAGGGTAACACTATACGTTGGCTCCATTTTTGTGGCAGAGCATCAAAATAAAAAATTTCAAGAAAAAGAAAAAAACATTCTCATCCCAAAGTTGGGCATAGGCAGATATGTATTATACACCCATGAGCAAATTATCTAACCAGTATCAGAATGATTGTTATGAATATGAACTATCACCACGGCGACCCATATACTGGGTCCATTTCTGCTTTTCTATCAGCAAAAACATTTTCTCTTTTTGAGTAGATTTTTCCTTCTGCTGTTGCGCCTCATTTGCTACCTGTTTAAGCACCGTCTCTGCTGCGACTGGCACATGCTTCAGTTTGCCGTCTGCTATGCCCGTCTCCATATTGATCTTCTGTATTTCGAGACTATATTCCATGGACGCATAGCTGTATCCTGTATCGTGGAGTGGAGTGGAGAAGGCAATGAGACTGATGTAGTCCAGGTTGCCGTCACCATCCACATCACCTATAGCTCCTGTGGGGAACACGTTACAATATAGTATGGAACAGTTCTTAAAATATATATTTTAAAACCTGTATAACAGTGAACATGATACAGTATCAAATGATTTGTTTGTTTGGTGTTTAACGTCATTTTTCAGCACATTTTAGGCTATGTATGATGGTCTATTTCTTTTAGTGGCAGAGGCAGACCACACATTTATTCTTGGGTAGAACCAGTACTGTATACCTTCTGTAAGAATCAACATTTTTAATTATTTTGCTTGAATGTTTTTTAAGTCATTTTTATCACATGTTAGGCCATCCATAATTATATAACGTTTTGTTTTTTTTGTGGTTGAGGCAGACCACCCCATTTTTCCTGGATAGAACCAGTACTGTATACCTCCTGCCATCCATAAAAACCGACACTTTCTCACAAGTCGAGCTCCCATTGGGATTCGAACCTGCAGCAATGAGAGGCGGGAAGGTTTTAAACGCATCATCTTTACCTTCTCGACCACGGAGGCATTCAATATAAAACAAAGTCTCATCAAAGTTTTTATAAAAACACATTCAACTTTCTTTTTTAGTTTAAGAAAATTAGAAGTTATAGAATAAGGGGAGTGAATGGTAAGTGTCTATTGTCCTATTAACCATGTAATTTCTGTATATTTTGGATGATGAGCATGTCTGCAACAGGGTGTGAAAACACAGGGAAATGACGATAACCTGTCTTAACTACCAAACTATTTTCAGTTAATTTGCCAAAATGAGAAAAATGGTCCTATAGATGGCAGCACCCAGCAGCAGCGTTACTGTCACACTGCACCACAAACAAGGAGCAAAGTACATATGAAAACGACAATACACAACACAGCGAGTGGTGAAGACAGGATACCGACCTGGAACGGTCAGTACTAGTTAAAATCAATTTTACGATAATGTGTACATGATTATCCTGTCTTCAGCGCTCAAATTGACAAGACAGAGTAAACTAGAAAATGAGTCCAAGGGACGCGAATGCCCCGCTAAAGGGTTATTGATGGCTTACAAAATGGAGTAACAAAATGTTAAGTAATATTATATGGACCTGATTTGGGTTGGAACATAATGGTGCCATATAGATGTAAGCGTGTTTGAAGTTTGAATACTGTAAGGCTTTTGGTAGGTGTAATTGACTTAATAAACAAGAGGGCCAAGGATCACCTGACTGCTGGCCCATTATCAAACTTCATCGAAATCTTATGTTCATATACAATCTGTGCAAGTTTGGTTAAGATTGTTCAAGAAATGTGGCCTCTGTTGTGTAAACAACATTGATAAGACACTGACAAAGTTTGGTAAAGATCAAATACAAAATGAAGATGCTATAGTGTAACCCCTGGGGCAGGGCTAAATGTGACCCCAGGGCTACATGTAATATATGAGAGCTGTGTGCCTTGTGGTCTCAGAGAAGAAGATTTGTTATGTTTTTCCCTATACAAGTCTATGTAAAACATGTGACAATGTACCTATGAACTTTCTTGAGAATAGGTGTTATAGTTTCGAAGTTATCGTGAGGAATGCCTATTTCCATGTAAGGTCATGGCCACCTTGATCTTTCACCCACTGAAGCATAATCAATAGGGTTCCTCCTCTCACCAAAGGCAATGTACCTATAAGTTTCGAAAGTGTGGGTATTATGGTTTGAAGTTATCAGATGGAATGCCTATTTCAATATAAGGCCATGGTGACCTTGACCTTTGACCTACTGGCCCCAAAAACAATAGAGTTCCTCCTTTCACATAGGGCAATGTAGTTGTTTTTTTTGATGTGTAGGCATTACGGTTTTGAATTTATTTTTTGTGCGGAATGCACAATTCCATATAAGGTCACTGTGACCTTGACCTTGTAGGCCCAAAAGAAATTGGGTTCCTGCTTTCAATAAGGGTGATCATCCTATAAAGTTTCACGAGGGTAGATGTTACAGTTCTGAAGTTATCATGCCTCATGAAGCGTTGACCTACTGAACCCAAACACATTAGGGTTTCTCCATTCACAAAGGGCAATGTATGTATGAAGTTTTAAAAGTGTAGCTGTTTCAATTTTGAAGTTTCATGAGGAATGCATTTTTCTGTATAAGGTGACAGTGACCTTGATTTTGACCTACTGACCCCAAAAGCAATAGGGTTCCTCCTCTTACCAAAAGCAATGTACCTATGAAGTTTCATAAGTGTGGATGTTATGGTTTTGAAGTTATAACATGGAATGCCCATTTCCTTAAAAGATCAAGCGACCTTGACCTTTGACCTACTGACCCCAAAAACAATGGTGTTCCTCCTTTCACGTAGGGCAATGTACCTAGGTTTTGAAGGTATTGTGCGGAATATATATTTCCATATAAAGGCACAGACCTTGAGCTTTGATCTACTGGCCCCAGAAACAATCGGGTTCCTCCTCTCAAATAGAGCAATGTACCTATGAAGGGTTATGAGTCCTGTTTTCAACAAGGGCAATGAACCTATGAAGTTTTATGAGTATAGGTGTTAATGTTTTGAAGTTATTATGCAGAATTCATATTTCCATATAAAGTCAGTGACCTTGACCTTTGACCCTAAAAGCAATAGGGTTCATGCTTTCAACAAGGGTGATGGACCTATGAAATTTCATGTGTAGGTGTTACGGTTTTGAAGATATCATGTGGAATTTGTATTTCCATATAAGGTGAGGATGACCTTGATCTACCGACCCCAAACATATAAGGGTTTCTCCACTCACCATGGGCAATGTATGTATGAAGTTTTGAAAGGGTAGGTGTTTCAGTTTTGAAGTCATCATGAGGAATGCATTTTTCTGTATAAGGTGACAGTGACTTTGACCTTTGACCCCGAACACATTAGGGTTTCTGTACTCACCATGGGCAATGTACCTATGAAGTTTTGAAAGTGTAGGCATTTCAGTTTTGAAGTTATCACGAGGAATGCTTTTTTCTGTATAAGGTGACAGCGACTTTGACCTACTGACCCCAAAAGCAATAGGGTTCCTCCACTCGCCAAAACCTATGAAGTTTCGTAAGTATGGGTGTTAAGGTTATCTGATGGAATGCCTATTTCTATAAAAGATCATGGCCACCTTCACCTTTGACCTACTGGCCCCAAAAGAAATTGGGTTCCTGTTTTCAACAAGGGCAATGAACCTATGAAGTTTCTTGAGTGTAGATGTTATGGTTTTGAAGTTATCATGCGGAATCCATATTTCCATAAAAGGTCAGTGACCTTGACCCCTAAGTAATAGGGTTCCTCCTCTCATCTATAGTTGTATTTGTTTGTTTGTATGGTGTTTTACGCCATTTTCAACACAAATAAGGTGGTGGCAGACCACCCACTTTTCCTGGGTAGAACCAGTACTGTACACCTCCCGCCATCTGTAAAAATCTACACTTCCTCACAAGTCGAGCTTCCAGTGGCATTCGAACCCACAGCGGTGAGAGGCGAAGGTTTACACTGCAATGTCGTTAACTATTCCGCCACAGAGACGCTTCCACTAGGGTTATGTACCTATGAAGTTTTATGAGTGGAGGTGTTATGGTTTTGAAGTTATTGTTAGGAATGCTTATTTCCATATAAGGTTACCGTTAAATTTGACCTACTAGCCCCAAAAATAATAACAGTCCTCCCCTCACCTGGAGCAATATACCTATTAAGTTTCATGAGGGTGGGTTTCATACTTTTTGAGTTATCCTGAGGAATGCAAAAGTGAACTGACGGACGTACGTACGTTCGGACAACCCCATACCATAATACGTCCCGCAGTCTTCTAATTTAGCCACTGGTCCGAAGCCCGAGGCCAGTAAATATTGACTCGGGCCAGTAAAATTCAGTATTTCACAGTTCCATCGGGCCAGTAAACTTTTCAGGCAAACACACCATTAACTGCCAAAATATTTCTTTAAAATTCAACGTAATTCCCTGAATTATTTACATGTTTTACTCTCAATGCGTGAAACGGATGTTTTCATCAAAATTTTAGACTGGTGTTCGACTTGTTGCGTACTTTCGCTCTTTCATACTTTTATTACGGCAACAACGTTTTAGACCCGACCGTAACTATTTATCGATAACCCGACTAGGTTTTGTTCATATCCACTTACGCTTACGTTTTCAATGTCGAACTTCCTGAGATATTTTGATGGCTCAAAGCCTGGAATCAAACGTCCTGCCCAAACAAGCACTGAACAATCAGAAAAAGAAAGGAGGAAACGGACGTTCCAAACCAAATGGCTTTTGGATTATTCGTGGCTATATCTTGACGAAAGTTTCAACAAGATGTTTTGCATTTTGAATTTAAATAAGATATAAATAAACTGTTTTAATGTTCACTGTTGGTTTCGTTGTGAATTCACTAACTTAAAATGATGTTCATACAATTACCTATCATCATGTATATCCAAAAAGGTAGGAAAGAAAGAGATTTAATTAATTTTTATATGGGCCATTAAGAATCCTTTCGGGCCAGTAGATTATTGCAGGTTACTGGCCCACTGGGCCAGTGCATTGAAAAGTTTGTCGTAAAGGCTGGTCCCGTTTTTCAAATGGGCATACAAAAAGGCAATTATGCTTCTGCCATTTGAGTAGATTTATTTGAATGGTGTTTTACGTCATTTTAAGTACAGCATTCGAGTTAAGGAACCCATCATTTCCAATATGTTGATAAGAATGAAAGGTCGATATTTTTCCAGAAGGAAACGCTATAGCCTAATATAGTTATGGCAGTATCGGATAACAAATGAAGGCATGTTGGAAGTAACTTATGCATGGTCGCATGTGGATGGTTTTCGAAAGGAACTTGGACCTTGAGGTCATATAAATTCTAATGTAAAAGGTTGTACCTAAAAAGGTCAAAATACCAAAAACAGTAATGCAGTCATGGTTGCTTTTGACATTTTTCGAAAAGTGCTGATACCTCATAGCTTTTTAACATCCGATAAAGTTTAAGTAAAACTGGATGAAAATGAAGGTTCCATCAAAATCCTTTTTTTAGGCATAAAAGGACCATAACTCAAGTCATGCAAGGTCGCCTTTGTTCCCTTTTTGAATGAAACAAAGAATAGACTAGACAACAATTATCAGTTCTCCATTTACATCTTTTAAATAGCATATTTTTAACGAATCATATGAAAACTCATCAATATACTTTTAACCTTAACCCGCTACATTTATATAATGGACTGTTCTTTCTTTGAATTAAGACCATTCCATTTAAGTGACAACGGGGTGTTACTTGCAGGCTGATCTGGGTTTACAATGGACACAAAGGCTATTGTAGTCGTGCTTAGCGGATTAAGGGTAAACTGATTCATCAAATAAAATTGAAAATAAATAATCAATTTGATAATTAGATTACATTCGGTGATGCTTTAATAAACGTGTTCAAAATTTAAGTAAATTATGATGAAAATATGTTTTATTAGTGTCACAGGACTATACAACAGGTGGTGAAAAGTCGTTCCTCAACCAGGACTCGAACCCAGGGTCTCTGGTTACCGTACCAGGGCTCTAACCACTGAGCTATCGAGGACACACGGTTAGAATCAATATTTCACCATATACCTTTACCCGGTTACATACATCTCCACCAGATTGAAATTCGTCTCTGAATTTCTAGTGGAGTTAACTCCAGGCCGGCTGTCAGACTTATTTTCATACTGTTTCATGCTTACAGACACGGTCCTGGATCCCGGACAAGCCCCCAAATATAACAGGTGGTGAAAAGTCGTTCCTCAACCGGGACTCGAACCCAGGGTCTCTGGTTTACCGTACCAGGGCTCTAACCACTGAGCTATCGAGGACACACGGTTAGAATCGATATTTCACCATATACCTGTACCCGGTAACATAAGCGTTTAATACAAGTGTACTTATAAGTGTCTAGTGTATATGGATATATTACAGGCCATTAAGTAGCAAAATTGTATGTGTTACCATCTGTACAACAAAAAGATGGGCAGGATGGGACTGCTTCCTGTAAGCTCATGCTTCATAAGCTCCACTTATACACAGCAGTGGTATGTATATATTAATTTGATCACAGAGCTTGCAAAGTACTTGTGTGCAGATGTGCATGTCTGGGAATAAAAAATGATCACAAAACATGATGTTATATTTAATAGAAAAAAATATTTCCAACTCTCGGCATACTTAACACTTGCCTCGGTCAGCAACACAAATGTTAGCATACAGTGAATATATTTTACAGCTATTTCAAACTGCAGCACCTTCACCATAGTTCCTGTTTTCCATACTTAAACATATATGAGCGTTATATCTTTTCTGATTATACATTATAAAGGTTAATCTTGTTATTATCCACACATAAATACAAAACTTAAATGCTTGTCCTTACTCTTCATAATATAAACAGTTTATTTCATTAAAATTGTCCAATTGTTGAATTTTCAATATTAAAGTTGTTCTCGTGTAAAAAACACAGTAATTAGATGTCAGATTTGCAATGTGATAATGACCGGCTTTTGCTATGAATAAATCAACCACATTATTTTCCTGTATTCCTTGACAAGGATGTTTATTTACATTTTTTTTTGCGGTTTTAACATAGGACATTTTTAACTTTGAGCACTTTTTGTAATAAAATGGGACTAAAAACTCAAATGTCTGGCTTCATTCACATGTCACATGGTATCCTGTTCCCCTTGTCACATGACACATGGTATCCGGTTCCACTCGTCACATGGTATCCTGGTTCCTCTTATCACATGGTAATCTGGGTCTGGTTGTCAAATGTCACATGGTTCTTGTTGTCAAATGGTACCCCGGTTCCTTTGGAGTCCATTTGATTAGAATAGCACTATTGTTTAAACTTTTTCAAAACCATAAAAAAAATAATATATCACAACGATTTGTATGAAGTCATGTCTTAATGCACGCAGTTTAATTATCAGTAAAGGTTGGTTTTCTTTTCTCACTGAATGCGGTCATGCCTTCTTTTCTGTCATTCTGCAAATAATTTTAATAATTAGAAAAATAAAGACGGATTTGTAATGTAGATTGGTTGATCGACCCAGGTGCCCTTCCGTGCACGAAAGTTGCCCGGAATGGCAACTGGGGTCTTCTTCCTCTACCAATGGAAGCTGGAAAAGTCGCCATATGACTGACCTAAGCTGTTGGCGCAACTATAAAATCCAATTCAATTCAATTCAAAGTGGCTCGAACTTTTAGCTTTCAGCGAAAAGAAAAACAACAACAACTTGGTACAATTCGCGAATCCCCAACGTCATATAAGAAGGTAATCCCCAACGTCATATAAGAAGGTAAACACAGTTTTTGTATAAAAACACTATTTTGTTACTGCTTATTTACATGTTTGGTTGTTTCTTTCTGATTTCAAACTTCAATGCTAAACGTCTGTCAATATGTTAAATCGCAGAAATGATTTGCAGTGTAAACAGTTTTTAAATGAGAATGATGGAAACTGGGCTTGGACGGAAAGTGACCCCGAGACCAGTGTAGTTTTGCTACTTTTAAATTACATTTCATTTAATTTCTTATCACAAATATCATAAGATTTATTTTTACTATTTTTTATATGAAAGATATATGAAGAATATGAACAATTCTTGCCAAACTGTAACAAGAAAGTGATATTGGTAGAGCAGTAAAAACAATAGCAATAATACTTACAGTGGCAAAAGAAGCATGGAACATTCTCTTTTCAAAATGTAAACCTTCTTTCAATGAAAGCTCATAGGCTGAAAAAAACATAAACAGAATACTTACTTTAATAAACTTAATGAATTTATTCATCACAAATAGACTATTGCTAAAATAAATTGGATTTGGAATACCCTAGTTAACTTACAAAAAGGGTGTTCCACAGAACACTAGTATCGCTTGATGTGTGCTTATTTCGGCAAGGACAATCTAATTATAAAGAGTTTGAAGATGGGGTGCAATATTTCATGAATTATGGAACAGATTTGTTTTAAAATTGTAAACGTTTTATGGAAAAGGACATAATTCTGCACTGAATAACTGGTAAGAAAGAACTATAAAGTTTCATGATCTTAGGTTAATATTTGGCCATGTTATGAGCTAGGTTAGGTTGCAGGTTAAAGTTTATTAAAAAGGGACAGAACTCTTCAGAAATAAAAGAGTTATTGGAAAGGTCAATGGCATTGAATAACTGTTAAGGAAAAACAGTATAAAGTTTCATGAACATAGGTCAATATTTTGCCAAGTTGTGAGCTTGGTTCGGTTGCAGGTTCAAGTTTTATGAAAAGAGGCATAGCTCTGCCTCAATGAGTCGAGTTATTGGACATGTGTGACGACATTCCTTGAGGTGTAATGAAGATGTGTGTGAAGTTTCATGGACATAGGTCAAATACTTTTCAAGTTATGGCCAGTTATGAGCTTGGTTAGGTCACAGGTTAAAGTGATATGAAAAGGGGCTTAACTCTGCCATCACTCCTTTATCGGTCGAAAACGGAACAATGGTGGTTCAACCACGGTGCCCACCCATGCATGAAAATTGCCAGGAGGGGCACCTGGGAGTCTTCCTCCACCAATGGAACCTGGAAAAGTTGCCAAATTACCGTAGCTGTTGGTGCGACTATAAAATCCAATCCAATTCAATTCAATCGGAGTGAAAATACATAATTATGTAACGTTGTGAATTGGCAACCTCAGAGAGGATTATAACAGTTGAAGAAATCTCACCTGCATTGACAGATTCTTTACACATGGCTGCAGTGATTTTGGAGAAGCTGGCAATCTGCTCTGCAGTTTTCACAGCCTCATTCACCAACTGATCTATTGGGAACACTTTACTCACAAGACCTGTAATGTTAGGGCTTAAAGCATGGTTCGTTATGATAAAGCATGGTTCAGTAATGTAAAGTATGGTGCATTATGGTAAAGCATGGTCCAGTAATGTAAAGTATGGTTCATTATGATAAAGCATGGTTCAGTAATGTAAAGTATGGTCCATTATGGTAAAGCATGGTTCAGTAATGTAAAGTATGGTCCATTATGGTAAAGCATGGTTCAGTAATGTAAAGTATGGTCTATTATGATAAAGCATGGTTCAGTAATGTAAAGTATGGTTCATTATGATAAAGCATGATTCAGTAATGTAAAGCATGGTTCATTATGATAAAGCATGGTTCAGTAATGTAAAGTATGGTTCATTATGATAAAGCATGGTTCATTATGATAAATCATGGTTCATTATGATAAAGCATAGTTCATTTTCATGGTTTATACAGCTATGAATTTTGGTTTAAGTCTACTTAATACATTGTTTTTTCTCTCATTTAAAATGCTGCTTCTATACCGAGGGAAAAAAGTTTAGCAAGTTTTTGTTGCACCCTGGAAATAATATATTTTTGGATGTAAGATCAAGAAACTACCGCCATAGACACAATATTTTATTAAACACACATCACTAACAGTCGAACATAATGATGTAACGAATAAATGAACGGAGGTGTCAAGCCTGTAGTCCCAAAATGTCAGTATATCTTGTATACAGTATTATTTCATCTAAAAAACTTGCTAAACATTGTTCCCTCAATATATGACCATGTGTTTATTCATTCCTTACAACTGTTTCAGCTCACTGATGTTTCTATCTCTTTAATGTACATTCATCTGAGAGAACCAAAGACCTACCCAATGGCAAGTGGTTAAAAATATTCTGTATTTGAGTTGTAGTTGGAGACTGTATTAATAAATCATGTAATACTCATGTACCCACCAGCTTGTTCTGCCTCCTGTGCTCCCATTCTGTTTGCCGTCAGAATCATCTCCATGGCTTTAGACTTGCCAACAGCTTTGCATAGTCTCTGGGTACCTCCGGCACCTGTGGAATTGGAATGGAGGTATGTAAATGCTGGGTTATTGATCGTGCAGATGTTGCATCATTTATGGATTGGCTACACGTAGCTATCAATAAAGTAGCTTAGCTCTCAACATCTGAGGAATGGCTACCAAGCTTTTTTAACAATTCATTTTAACTGAGTATGTGAAGAAAAATGTATAAATTTCTAAACTTGTTTATTAACAAACTCAATACGTTTTTGTGTCGCCTTTTTGAAGAAAAATGCGAGACATAGGGATCACTTTGTCGTCCGTCACAAAAACTTAATGTTGGCTATAACTTTCTCATTTCTTGATATTTCTTTATCAAAATTTCAATACATACTCATTATGACAACACCGACATGACCATACTAAGATATAAAGGTCACGGTCTCATTGAAGGCCATTCATTATATGGGTTAAATACTCTTTTTCTTCATGAAAACTTAATGTTGGCTATAACTTTCTCATTTCCTGATATTTCTTCATCAAACTACATCAACAGGACCATAATAAAATATAAAGATCAAGGTCACACTGAAGGTCATTATATGGGTTAAATACTAAAACTTAATGTTGGCAATAGCTTTCTCATTTCTTGATATTTCTTCATCAAACTTTCAATATATACTCATCATGACAACATCGACACGACCATACTAAAATATAAAGGCCACACTGAAGGTCATTATATAGGTTAAATACTCATTTTTTTCTTCACGAAAACTTAGTCAGGCCAGTTTGTCAAGGTCATTTATCTTGGTCCAAAAAAACTTGTTATACTCATAAGCGCTGACAGGTGATACAGGTGATCCTCGGAACACCCGTCTAGTTGTTTTTCAAATTGTCTTTGACTTCCTGATTTTAAGCAGTTGCAGTTAAAAAAAGAGTGTTTTAGAAGATTGTACAGGCATTTAACCATTTTAAAAGTAGGTATTTTTAACCTACTCAAGGTGGGCCGAAATTTGGCCTCTTCCCAATTGCAAAAGCCTCTATATTTTACCAATTCTGGGTAAAAAAAATTCCAATCTAAAGAAATAAAAAATAAAAGTTTTGTCATATTTGTGTTACCTCATGGCGTGAGATGAAATCTCACAGAATTCTAACCCTCTTCCCGGCCCCAACTGTGTGAAAAACTCCCGTAAAATTGCTAAAATCGATCTTTTTGGAAAATCATCGGTCTGTTTCCTTTGTTTGGTATAATATGTTTGCATAAAAGCCAAGTTGATGTTATTGTCTCGCAATTCGCGAGTTTGTCACGTGACATAGGTACCTGGATTTGACCTGGATCAGTAATTATCGGATACAAAAACGAAAGTAGACTTTGTCGGCGTGAACTTGGTGAGTATGTTTGATTAAATTAATGAATTTTATAAAGATTTTACTTCAAAAGGAGTTCTGTGATTGACATACGTTGCTTTTGTTCGGTGTTTGTTGGTTTGATTTAAGATTCATTTTAAAAAAAAAGAGGCCCAAGAGGGCCTGTGGACGCTTTACTGGCTAATATGGCTCTTATAACCTCAATGAAGCGAGTGACTATCGTCTTAAAGAGGCAAAATATAGCATTTTTAACTAAAGCAAGAGCCATAACTCCGCCATTACTTGTCCGATCTGGCTATTTTTCGAAACTTGGCCAGTAGAGAAAAAAAAGAAAAAATAAAAAATAAAAAAAAAATATAAAAATAATAAAAGAAAAAAAAAGAAAAAAATCTGGTAAAGTTTGGTAAAGATCAGATGAAAAATGAAGGCCCTATTGCCTTAACAAGTCAAAATATAGCATTTTTGGCTGGTTTTCGAACTTGTCCGAGCTTTTATTGACATTAACAATCTGGTAATATTTGGTAAAGATCAAATGAAAAATTAAGGCCCTATCGTTTTAACGAGACAAAAGTTAACGACGGACAACAGACGGACGGACGACGGACAACTCGGCATCCCAAAAGCTCAAAAAGGGGTTCCTTGATACATGTTGGTTGCTTTTGTTCCATGACACTTTATTCTTATTTTTGAGACTCGGAGTCCAGACCATAATATAAAGCTCAAATATTTATAGGGTTAGATGATCTTACATGTTTATCATTGGTAAGTAATGTTTATAATTTAAAATTAATAATTAATAAATTAATAATAAAAAATAAAATGAAAAAAGCATGGAAATAAAATATTGTTTAAAGAGTTTTTATTCATTTTTGTTATCTCCACTGAAACAAGGTCGATATATATTGACCTTACCTGAAATCAATGAAGAAACTTGTTTAAAAGTGTATTTTTAGGTATTCGTTTATGGAATTTGGGTAAAAAATACTGCCCACGCGCTAAAAATAGCCCGCGAAAAAACCTCCCCGATTTTTGCATGAATCTCCCTTAAATCAATAGGCCCAAGAGGGCCTGTGGACGCTCTACTGCCTCAAGATAAAGTTTATCTATAAGGGGCCACAAGTCTTTCAAAGGCCATAAATCTTTAAAAAATCACTTAACCGGAACAGGGTGATGATATACGCAACTAGGCTTGGTACTGATTATCCCTGCAAAGTTTCGTTGAAATCCAGACAGAGATTCAGGAGAACTAGTCCAGACAAAGTTAGTGTATTAAAACCTTTAAGGGCTCATAACTCTGCCAAAATTCATTCAACCAGAACATGGCAATGACAGGTGCAACTAGGCTTAGTACTGATCATCCCCGCCAAGATTCGCTGAAATCTGGCAAAGAGTTCAGAAGAGACTAATCTGGACAAAGTTTGTGTATTAAAACATTTAAGGACCATAACTCTGCCAAAAATCATTCAACCGAAATATGGCGATAATATGCGCAACTAGGCTTGATGCTGATCATCCTCGTCAAGTTTCGTCTATATCCAACCAGGGGTTCAGGAGAACTAGCCCGGAAAAAAATTGTGGTATCAAAATCCTTTAAAGGGCCATAACTCTGCCAAATATCTGTAAACTGGAACGCGACGATGATATGCACAACTAGGCTTGGTGCTGATCATCCCTGCAAAGTTTCATTGAAATCAGGAGAAGCAGATCAGACAAAGTTTGTGTATTAAAACCTTTAAAGGGCCATAATTCTGCCAAAAATCATTCAGCCGGAACACGGCTATGATTTGCACAACTGGACATGGAAATGATCATCCCTAAAAAGTTTCGTTTAATCCGGCCAGCGGTTAAGGAGAACTAGTCAGAACAAAGTTTGTGTATTAAAACCTTTAAAGGGCTGTAACTCTGCCAAAATCATTCAACTGGAACACGGTGACTATGTACAACTAGGCTTGGTACTGATCATCCCTGCAAAGTTTCAATGAAATCCGGCCAAATGAAGGCACTTTCGTCTTAATGAGGAAAAGATATAGCATATTTCGGAAAATCAAGGGCCATGACTCCGATGCAAAAGGTCCAATCTGGATGGTTTTCAAACTAGTCCGAGATGTCATTGCTATTAACAATCTGGTTAAGTTTCGTAAAGATCGCATGAAAAATGAAGGCCCTATCATCTTAACGAGGCAAAATATAGCATTTTTAACTAAATCATGGACCATAACTCCGCTGTTACTTGTCCGATCTGGCTGGTTTTCAAACTTGTCCAAGCTTTCATTGATATAAACAATCTGGTAAAGTTTCGTAAAGATCGGATGAAAGATGTAGGCCCTATCGTCTTGAGGCAAAATATAGGATTTTATCTAAATCAAGGGCCATAACTCTGCTGTTACTGGTCCGATTTGGCTGGTTTTCGAATCTGTTCGATCTTTCATTGATATTAACAATCTGGTAAAGTTTCGTTAAGATCGCATGAAAAAAAAAGGCAAAATTTAGCATTTTTAACTAAATCAAGGGCCATAACTCCGCTGTTACTGGTCCGATCTGGCTAGTTTTCAAACTTGTCTGAGCTTTCATTTATATAAACAATCTGGTAAAGTTTGGTAAAGATCGGATGAAAGATGAAGGCCCTATCGGCAATATATAGCATTTTTCAGCAAACAAGGGCCATAACTCCAGTGAAACTAATCCAATCTGGCTGGTTTTCGAACTTGTCCGAGCTTTCATTGATATAAAGACTGAAAAGAGATGATTTTTTCATACAAATCCGTAAATGTATACCAGTTATGCTTTACACGTCATGTAACCATACCTTCGCACTGGGTCAAGACAACACATGACGCCGGGGCTTTTATTTTTTTAATTGAATACTTTTCTAAACTGAATATTTTAAGTATCACTGAAATTTTATTTTAAACTGGTCTCATTCTAAGTAACTTTTATGTGTTTCTACAGTAGATACATGTTTGGAAATGTGACGGTTCATACCTGGTATGGTTCCTAGTGTGATTTCTGGTTGTCCGAACTGTGCCTTCTCCCCTGCATAAATTATGTCGCACATCATGGCTACCTCACATCCGCCTCCAAGCTGAAAGTTATTTATGCACAATATTTCTGATTGGCCATTTCAAAATGGAGACAAATAATCAAACTTCTATTAAATATATACTGTATCAAGCAAATAAATTGCTGCTTGATATTTCAACTCATTAAGTCATGTATGAATTAAAATCCATTTTGCCAAGCAGTTAAACAGATATCCGCTTTACATATTTTAACTTTTTCCAAAATAGGAGAGTTAAGTACTTGCACGTGGCATGTTATAGATATATTGCTACCAAATACAACATGTGTGTTTCACACAAATTCATCCAGTGCTTAACCAAATATCAGGTTATATTCACATGTTTAAACAATTTGCTTAGTACATACAGGAACATAACTGTCAAAATGGTTTGCGGAGTTGTATAACTGGCAGATGGCATGTTTTCGATGGCATGTTTTCTATTGACACAGAATACATATGTGAAGTTTCATTGAATTCTGCATTACAGTTTCTAAGATATGAGCTTTCTGTAAAAATGTAGCGAGGTGCAACAGGACTGGACACGTCAAAGTAAAACCTATAAGGCACCCTCAAACTCTGTTTGCAGGGGTATCACTATGCCGCTTTAAGACAAACATACTACTTGAAGATGCATTAAATAAATTTCTGAAACAACAAAAGAATACACTAATACATACTGCGTATCCATTAACAGCAGCTATGACAGGCTTTTTACATTCAGCCAATTTGTTCCAGTGTGTCAGAAAGTTGCCAGCAAACACCCCAGCAAAGTCTTTGTCCTTCATCTCCTGGATATCTGCACCAGCTGTCATATATAAATCATACACAATCATAGTAGTTGTGATATCTGCACCAGCTGCCATATATAAATCATACCCAATCATAGAAGACAAGTTGGGATATCTGCACCAGCTGCCATGTATAAATCATACACAATGATAGTAGTTGGGATATATGCGCCAGCTGTCATGTATAAATCAAACACAATGATAGTAGTTGGGATATATGCGCCAGCTGCCATGTATAAATCATACACAATGATAGTAGTTGTGATATCTGCACCAGCTGCCATATATAAATCATACCCAATCATAGAAGACAAGTTGGGATATCTGCACCAGCTGCCATGTATAAATCATACACAATGATAGTAGTTGGGATATATGCACCAGCTGCCATGTATAAATCATACACAATGATAGTAGTTGGGATATCTGTACCAGCTGCCATGTATAAATCATACACACTCATAGTAGTTGGAATATATGCGCCAGCTGCCATGTATAAATCATACACACTCATAGTAGTTGGGATATATGCGCCAGCTGCCATGTATAAATCATACACAATGATAGTAGTTGGGATATCTGCACCAGCTGCCATGTATAAATCATACACAATGATAGTAGTTGGGATATCTGTACCAGCTGCCATATATAAATCATACACAATGATAGTAGTTGGGATATCTGTACCAGCTGCCATATATAAATCATACACAATCATAGTAGTTGGGATATATGCACCAGCTGCCATGTATAAATCAAACACAATGATAGTAGTTGGGATATCTGTACCAGCCGCCATGTATAAATCATACACAATGATAGTAGTTGGGATATCTGCACCAGCTGCCATGTATAAATCATGTATACACAATCATAGTAGCTGGGAACTTGTCACATAATATGTCAATATTACAAAATTAATGTTCAGAACGATGCTTGTACATTTTGGTGGAATGAGAGGTCAATGCGCTTATTCAAAAGTTGGAACAGGGTTACTTCAGATCACCAATGCGTTTGTTTAAAGGTCTATAATAATTTATCCATGTATGTTATACAATGTCTTATGGATAATTTACCTAGGTGTGTATTGATTCACTCAGAGATGCATACAATGTGTCTATAATTCACTTCAATAATGAATATTGAGTCTACATGTATGATAGTTTACCCAGGCATGTATGTAATCTGCGTGTATGAATGATTATTCACTCAGACATGTATATAATGTGTACAGATGATATGATAATCCACCCAGGTATTTATAATTGTATTTTTTTTTTACGTTTTATGATAATTCAACAGGGTATGCACATACTAGTAATGCCTATAATACATCACTATATAAATATCACATTCATGAGAGGGTGATAGTTAGATAATCAATATCCGAAGGGTGAACATTCTTACTATCACCCTCTCTTGAATATGATATATATTTTATTATACCGAAATCCCCTCGAGCAAAAATAGGATTATTTTCAGAACAGATTTCCTTTTGCCGGATAGACTGCTCCACTGCTTGTTTGAGTGAAACGGGACATGCGCAGAGCCGGATTTTTTGTTTTGAAAACAACTTCTTTTCAAAAGGTTGCGATGAAAGTTATATCGTTGAGTTGGAAATAATGTAACTAAGAAAATGAGTGTCAGTTTATTGAAATTGGTCGAGTAGTTCTGAAGTTATGATGAGTTAATTTCACCATACTGAGCTGATGATGTCACCAGAACAGTGCGTACACAAACGCGCATCAAAGCTGCACATGTGATAATTTTTTAACTATCACCCTGCAATTTACTATCACCCTTGTGTCAGATAGTAAGAAATCACACATTGTTGTCTATGGAGATTTAGCATGGGCGTTTTATGTGAGGTATAATAATTAGGATTGTATACTGTATGTCTACGATAATCCACCCGTGTATATATTTGATAATTATGCCAGCTATACATTTATCTTTAATTCTCTTTATATGATACTTCACCCAAGTATGTGTATACTATGTCTATACTAGGAATGAATAGTATACATGTGTATCTATGATAATCTACCCAGGTATGCATACTGCACTCAATGTTGAATATGCATCAGTGAATGCCCTGTCACCATCAATAACATACAATAATGTTCTGACTCACCAGCAAATGCCCTGTCACTACCAGTGAGAACGATACATCCTATATCCTTATCAGCCTCAAACTCATCCAGGGCTTGTCCAACCTCCTTCATAAGTCCGTCGCAGAGAGCATTCAGGGCTTTCTTACGATTCAGTTGAATAAATCCAACATTCTGCTTTTCTCCCTTTTTATCCGTGATAATGAACTCTCGCTCTAGACAGAAGAAACAGAATCAGAAAATTAATATCCCAAACAGACTTTGCTCAACTGGATACTTGAAAACTAGCCTGTAATCCAACAAAGCAAGCCTGATTGCCTTGAGCTATTTTAAACGGTTTACTCTAGTTTCTATTAGCTTACCTTTTCCTGGAAATTGGACATAATGAATATTTTATTATTTATAAAGTATCGAAGTGTCACGTAATGTTTTTATAACTAGACTAAAACCACAATATTATTAACATTATTACCTATTGTTATTAGGTCTGTGCTGAAACTAAGATTTATTTTGTTCAAGCCCAGTTGCCGTCATGTTTTTACAAAACGACAGATTCAACAAGGTATACATATACAGCAAAGTCTGATGAGTTGAAATTGTTTTTGAATATATACCCTATGCAACAAATTTGTTGTAAAATTGTTGTTTGCACTGTTCCATCATTCACCTGGATCGTTATAACAACGCGCCTGGTAAGACTGATGTAATATTTTCACCGCCGCTGACATCATTTTTTCATTATGACAAATGTAACTCTGTGAAAATCTAATAGGTAACAGTTGTAAAAGTTGCCTCTCTTTGGTTCAAATTACAATATATTTTAACCGCGTCCGCTCAGGTGTTATATTTCCTATTATTGATAATGCGTCAGTAAGCGTGCGCATCCCCAATGCCATGTAAAGTAGTAAACACAGTTTTTGGAGAAAACCCTTTTGTTTTAGTGGCACTTACTTATATTTTTCGTTGATTCTTTCAGTGTTTGAGATAGGCAGGCATCTTGCGCCATAGTCGCATAAAATTACAAATTACGCTGACACTAATCTATTGTGCGCCATATGGCGCAGCGCATCAGTTTTATTTGGTAAATAATCAATCAATTACCCGCCGTTGCTGGGAAGGGATTATATTCATTGCTTTGATCCATCCCAGCGGAAACCCCGTGGAGAGCATGCTTGCCTACTGTTATGATATCCCCTCGAGGGAAATTTCGCAGTTTGCCGTTCTTGTTTATAAATTAGACTGTTCAGGCAATACACACGCCTTATCCATATAGCTAAACAACTGACCAATCGTAGCTTCCGTTATAGTCAGACTAATGCGTTTTAAATACATGGTCGACACTCGATTAAAAACGTGATCGAAACTACAAGTTGAAGATAATTGACACGAGGTGATTATAAATGATACCAACGAATAATAATTAGAGTTGCGTTTTCTTAATTGTTTGATAAGACAGACCTTTTGGCACTCCAAACAAATTAATGTAAGAAAAAAACTTCATAATTGACGATATTTCTTCTGAATTATCTGCGATAGTTTCTGTTCGGAAATGTGTGGTGTCATAGTATTTCGGATAGGTACGTAATTTTATGATATACTATTAACTGAATCAGTTTAACTTCACCAGAACTATGCCTCATTGTGTTTAGCTATTACAAATGGGGAAAAAAAAAACATTTGTTCATAGAGGCCCATATGGGAATAAGCATCTTCGGAAGAAGTTAAGTTTGAGAATCATATTCGCACCCTCCAAAGATCTCCATACAAATTGATGGAAAGATGAATGAATAAAGATATATTCAATATATTTGTATTAATTATTCTATCCATCCTTCTTTCTTCTATAGTTACAGTATATGTGTGTAAAGAGTCTCTTTGAATAAAACTAATAAACACCTTTACTGTGAAACAGCATACTTCAAATGCATTTACCTATAATTTAAATAATCAAAAGGTTATAACCAATGGGGTGTATAAATGAATTAATAATAACAAGGAAAGATTGTGCGCTTAGAATATTGCGTCTCCCTCACTTCTCCCTATTATCTGTCACTTCTCTCTATTTTCTTTGGAGAGAGGTCACTTCTCCCTAAAATCCAGGCCTAGTTTGAACCCTGACTAGTGTTACGGCAATGTCGACATTAAAGTACCTAGTTGACTTTATGTGTTGTTTTTTTATATTTATTTCTTAAACAGATGTCTGAATGACACATTTGAACTTGGCCCATTAGAACGGCAAATGGCCCATTAAAACTCTAGCAAATGGGGCCATTGGCACATATAGCTTATTGGCTATCCAAATTTTTCAACCTTCAATTATAAAAGTCTGTAAATTTGTAAAATCGCGAGTGACTTGCAGTATAAAAAAACAGTTATTAAATCAGAATGATTAAAACTGGGCATTGACAGAAACTGGTGACAAAAATATTTAAATTGTACGCCACCTATATATACTCTCTGCACAGGTTGCTGTATCGGTGTTGGGAACTAAAACAAAACAAGAGGTCAATGACCTTGATTGATTTTGATTTCAGAAAGTAGTCACTACAAACTTGTTTTTTTGAAAATTTATTTTTAGCCGTGGCAGCCATCTTGAATTTCCTGAAATTTTGCTAGGATCAATTAGACATCAAGAGCAACATTCCTGTGAAGTTTCATGAAAATCCGTCAAGTAGTTTCAGAGGAGTAGCCGCAACAAGTTTTCATTATATAACTCTATGTAAACAAAGATGGCCACTGGCAGCCATGTTTAACGTCGAATCAAAATAATGTTTGACTCTGATAAGCATCATGTCATGCTGATCAATTTACAAAAAGTCCCATATCAATATCACTTATAGTTTTCAAGATGTAGTCGCTACAAACTTCCTTTTTTAAAAATCTATTTTTAGCTGTGGCGGCCATCTTGAATTTCTGGCCGACCTGAAATTTTGCTAGGATCAATTAGACATTAAGAGCAACATTCCTGTAAAGTTTCATGAAAATCCGCCAAGTAGTTTCAAAGTAGTAGTCGCTACAAGTTTTCATTATATAACTCTATGTAAACAAAGATGGCCGCTGGCAGCCATGTTTAACGTTGAATCATAACGATTTTCGACAAGGACCAACATCATGTCATGCTGATCATTTTAGAAAAAGTCCCATATCAATATCACTTAGAGTTTTCAAGAAGTAGTCGCTACAAACTTGTTTTTTAAAAATCTATTTTTAGATCTGGTGGCCATCTTGGATTTCACATCAACATGAATGTTTGCTAGGATCAACTAGACTTCATGGGCAACATTTCTGTAAAGTTTCATGAAAATCCATTCTGTAGTTTCAGAGGAGTAGTCGCTACAAAAAAAGTTTACGGACAGACGGACGCCGCACCACGGCATAAGCTCTGCTGATCTCTGATCAGTAGAGCTAAAAACCTTTTTTTAGATTTGGCAGCCATCTTGGATTTCACATCAACATGAATTTTTGCTAGGATCAACTAGAATTTATGGGCAACATTTCTGTAAAGTTTCATGAAAATCCATTCAGTAGTTTCAGGAGTTGTCGCTACAAAAACAGTTTACGGACAGACAGACGGACGCCACACCACGGCATTAGCTCTGCTGATCTCTGATCAGTCAAGCTAAAAATGATGCCCTTAGAGAAATCGTCAGTTCATAATATTCACTCCACCGTAGGCTACAATTGTATCTACGATGCTTGCTTTTTCAACTTTGTCTTTAAACAAGAGGTCAATGACCTTGAAGCTCTACTGATTGATTTTGATTTCAGGAAGTAGTCGCTACAAACTGGTTTTTTGAAAATCTATTTTTAGCCGTGGTGGCCATCTTGAATTTCCGGCCGACCTGAAATTTTGCTAGGATCAATTAGACATCAAGAGCAACATTCCTATGAAGTTTTATGAAAATCCGCCAAGTAGTTTCAGAGGAGTAGTCGCTACAAGTTTTCATTATATAACTCTATGTAAACAAACATGGCCACTGGCAGCCATGTTTAACGTCGAATCAAAATAATGTTCGACTTGAATAACCATCATGTCATGCTGATCATTTTAGAAAAAGTCCCATATCAATATCACTTATAGTTTTCAAGAAGTAGTCGCTACAAAGTTGTATTTTGAAAATCTATTTTTAGCCATGGCGGCCATCTTGAATTTCCGGCCGACCTGAAATTTTGCTAGGATCAATTAGACATCAAGAGCAACATTCCTGTGAAGTTTTATGAAAATCCGTCAAGTAGTTTCAGAGGAGTAGTCGCTACAAGTTTTCATTATATAACTCTATGTAAACAAAGATGGCCACTGGCAGCCATGTTAAATGTCGAATCAAAATAATGTTCGACTCGGATAACCATCATGTCATGCTGATCATTTTAGAAAAAGTCCCATATCAATATCACTTATAGTTTTCAAGAAGTAGTCGCTACAAAGTCGTTTTTTAAAAACCTATTTATAGATTTGGCGGCCATCTTGGATTTCACATCAACATGAATTTTTGCTAGGATCAACTAGACTTCATGGGCAACATTCCTGTAAAGTTTCATGAAAATCCGCCAAGTAGTTTCAGAGGAGTAGTCACTACAAGTTTTTACTATATAACTCTATGTAAACAAAGATGGCCGCTGGCAGCCACGTTTAACGTCGAATCAAAACGATTTTTGATAAGGACCAACATCATGCAATGCTGATCATTTTAGAAAAAGTCCCATATCAATATCACTTATAGTTTTCAAGAAGTAGTGGCTACAAACTTGTATTTTGAAAATTTATTTTTAGCCGTGGCGGCCATCTTGAATTTCCGGCCGACCTGAAATTTTGCTAGGATCATTAAGACATCAAGAGCAACATTCCTGTGAAGTTTCATGAAAATCCGTCAAGTAGTTTCAGAGGAGTAGTCGCTACAAGTTTTCATTATATAACTCTATGTAAACAAAGATGGCCGCTGGCAGCCATGTTTAACGTCAAATCAAAACGATTTTCGACAAGGACCAACATCATGTCATGCTGATCATGTTAGAAAAAGTCCCATATCAATATCACTTATAGTTTTCAAGAAGTAGTCGCTACAAACTTGAATTTGAAAAATCTATTTTTAGCTTTGGCGGCCATCTTGGATTTCACATCAACATGAATTTTTGCTAGGATCAACTAGACTTCATGGGCAACATTTCTGTAAAGTTTTATGAATATCCATCCAGTAGTTTCAGAGGAGTAGTCGCTACAAATAAAAGTTAACGGACAGACGGACAGACAGACGGACGGACGGACGGACGACGGACGCCGCACCACGGCATAAGCTCTGCTGATCTCTGATCAGTAGAGCTAAAAAGCAAGCATCATATATGATCTGGACTCTATTGAACATATACATGCTTGCTTTTTTTAAAGACAAAGGGAAACATTAAAAAAGCAAGCGTCGCATATGATCTAGACTATTCAAAACAATTGCAGCAGATGGTTGAGTGAATATTCTAAACTGACGATTACTGAACAATTACAGCAATTTTAATAAGCTAAGTGTGGTATTTATGCATATTACTTGTTCCGCAATTGAAACATCTCGGTTTGAATTGACTGATGCTGATACATTCGGAGTTGCACCAAATAACGGTGAATATGTGTTTTATTTTGTTCCACAGTCATGTATACCTGTTGGGAAATCATCTTTTTTCAAAGCATTTTGACTTGTCACAGAAAAACCGTCTGATCGAACTGGTTTCGGGAACGACATACATCTGCGGTTTCAACTACAGTGCTTTGGGGGGTATAGAATCACTTGGGTTAAACGTCTAATTTTAAAATGAAAGGAAAATGTTTATTTAATTTCTGATTGAGATTTACCCTTTTAGTTGTATGATAGCAATATTTCTAAAATTATTGTCCTGAAAATTTTGATGTTTTAACAGAGCTCCAGATAAGGTGCGTATTTGCGTAAATACGCAAATAAAATGGTAGAAAAAGCAATATAAATACAAAACCATGCGTATCATAACGCAAAAGAAATGTCTGATACGCAATTCCTCGCAAATTGCTAGCGTATTTTGCAATTTTTCATTTCTAATCGATCGCGTATTTGCCCAGAGTTCTCACAATATCTCGAAACAAAATCAAATATAGGTAAAAGACCGAAACTGCCGAGTGAACAGACTGGTTCCGAAATTCAGTTTAAATTGTGCGCGATTTACTCATTTTTGCCTGTACCCTTTTTATATTGTGTAGGCGCTCGGCGGTCTAAATCAAGCGTCGGTTAAAAATGTCGGCGAATGTTAACAAACGCGGACGGATAAAAACACCGCAAAAAACACAAATAAATACATTTAGTAACTATTTTGACCACAGTAAGTCAACGGAGGCAAAACAAATTTCAAAAATAATGTTAGGGGACGTACTTTTCAATGTTGTCTATGATTCACAAGGCATGTGTTACAGTTTACATATGACAGTATACACACAACATAATGATAAAAGTGATAAAACATGTTTGATTATGTGTTTTGTTTGTTGTAAGTTAATTTTTCAAGGAAATACTCTAATGAAAACATCCGTGTAGGATAAAAATACCCAACTGAAAAATAAATGATGGGGGTAAATTCTTTGTTTTGCCAAATTGTAAAATACAAATACCCAATTAAAATAAAAACAATGGAGTAAAAATACTCAATGTCCAAATCCTTATCTGGAGCTCTGAATTATATTTAGAAAATACCCAATTAAATTAAAATCAGTGGGTATCCGGAAAAAAGATGCCCAATTAAAATTCAAAATACCCATTTTTTAAAAAAACAGTGGGTATTTACCCAATTGATGCAAAAGTTATCTGTTTCTCTGTTTTAATAGGCGTTTTTGCACCAATATTTACATAATTTCATTTTATCCTTAAAAGTGTCAAACTTCAACAAGTTACCTTAACTGATGATTGCATTTTGACTTTTGTCCTTAACATTTGTTAAAACAGCAAATATTTATTTCTGAGTTTATTGTGACAGTATGAATTTTTCGTTTGAAAAAACACACTTTATTCAGGTAGTATAGAATATTTTTTTCTGAGAGGTGTTGCACGTAGTGGTATATTTTGCATGGAAAAATGGCCGAAATAATTTCACCGTTGTATAAATGTATGCTTATATGATATATCTTCAAGCCTGGAAAGTTTTAAAATAATCTAAAATATATGAGCTGAGAAAATTGAATTTAAACAGGAAATGATTCTTTACTACCAATGATTCTATCCTCCGTATATCTACTACCGGTGTAATCCGATATATCCGAATTGCGCGACATGCGCATGTATCTACATCCGGTTGTTTCTGTTTTGTAAACACACAAAGTATTCCCGCTATCTGTCAACCCGAGAAATGAGCTTTTTACGGGTAAGTTTCTTAATAAAACCATATTCAAACAATGTTTAAATGCAAATCGTACTGTATTTTATGTTAAACTTACTAAAAAAATCCACATACATATAGTTATTTGTTCGCGAAAGTTTTGACAGTTTGTCTGCGGCATAATGACGTCATGGGCACCTGTTTTTCTCGGAATAGAAGTCACGTTATCTCCTTATATGAAACGAAAACGGTGATCATATATAAATTTACTCGATAATATTTATGTTTGACTGAAACGTTATCGTATTTTATTTTTGTTTTTATTTTCAGTTACCCACCATTGGACAGAAACGGAAGAGACAGTATGACCCCAGTCTCATCAACAAGGCTTATAATGATGTCAAATCTTATTGTTTTTCAGTTTTTAAGGCTGCAAGGATGTATGGAATTCCTGAGAGCACCCTTACAGTCTTCGAAATAGTTTTTTTTAAGCACTTGCCCCTTCGGGCAGACAACATAGAATTCCAACTTGCCCGAATCCATTTTAACTTTCCCGAAAAAAAAATCAATAAAAATGACTAAAAAACTTGATTTCTTATTGTATCTTTATTCTCTATATGAAAATAACAGAGAAAAAAATTTCTTGAAGAATTTTCTTTGTTTCGTTTACAGGGTCCGACAAATCTTTAAAATCTGTGGTAGCCCACTGGGATACCAGAAACTGAACTTGGTAGCCCGGCATGCGCGCGGCGGACTCTAGGCGACTCAACATTTTTCACATTTGTGAACTGTTATTGAACATGTTTGTATGTAAATGGATTTTGAACATGTTTGTATGTAAATGGATTTACTAATAAAATTATTTCTATAATATATGACTTTTGACTTTGTTGTTTTACCAATATAAAAATAAAACAAATTTAGTAATTTAGAGGCATTTTATAAAGATCCAAATCTAGGCTTTAAGGGTTTAACTAAATTGTAAAAAGATTATTTTAAATCATGTGGGTGCTGAAGCAGAATTATTATAAAATGCCTCTTAATCATTGAAATGAAATGGATAACGTTTTATATTTTTTGATGATAGTCATTTGTACTTAAAAGTCGTCATCAACGTGTAAAAAAAATCGACAATAAAATCTACAGTCCAGGTAACATTTTTTCTTACATTTTTACGCTAGCGTTAATAAACAATAAAGTTGTGCTTTTATATACGAAATAAACAAGTGCTAATATACGTATGACTACACGCGCAAACAAATGCATGTACATTGTACCGGGCAAATACTCAAAGGAACGGCCAGGTGATGTGATGACGTAGCGTGTACTGAGTTCATAAACTACAAGTTTGTGTTACATGTACATAACACAAGCACGTTCAAAACATTTGTAAACGCGATGTTTTTAATATGGTGGTCAACACTAATTGATAAGCGTACGTGTTTTTGAATTATGAACAAACTTTTTGCATCAAAAATCAAATTAAGAAAGCGCGTGACATCTTGATAAAAATGTATTTACGATATCCCACAGAGTTCTTCTATTTATAGGAATTATGCAAAAATATTTAAATTTTCCTTGGTTGTTGAGATATTCAAGTTCAAAGTTCACTTATAAACAACTTTTCCCGATATTTTTTGTTATTGTTTAGGAAACATAAATTCTTATAATGAGTATGGTGCCCCGATGCAGCTTTTTTAAAATAGCGCCGTTCAGGATTGTTATTCGCTTTTTGATTCTGTTGGATATAATTATTGACGAAGTTTGGTAAAATATAACCGAGAATCCCCATAATCGCGATGGATACGCAATACCATTGCCGCGGTGGAATAAAATTGCTGCGATGAGTGGGAATTGTCGTAATCTGCGTGGTACCATCTGTATTATTTGATTTTTGACTTCTTTAATTGTCTTAGTCAATCGCAATTTGCAAACTAATTTGCACCTCAGGAAAAGGAGACACAATCTTCTCCCATAATGCCCCATGGCCATCCAATCAAATGTTTTCCAGCCATGTCCGAGTGAATAAATTATTGATGCAACATCGTTATTATCCAATCAAAGTGTACCCTAGTATTAAAACAACTAACGAATATTAATGAGCTATGCATGCGTCAATCGATCTGGTCCGATCACCCGTGGTGTCTAAACACCTTGTTAATTGGTGTTATTATCGACGCGTGGTGGTGTAATCTTATCTAATTAGCTGGGAACACAGGATTTTATGATATGGATTAGAGCTAAAATCTGATTTTTTGCCGGGCTACTTCAAAAGAAAATTTGCAGAAGCCCGCCGGACGCGAGATATTGATGTATTTTCGATTTAAATTTCCGAATTTGATCATTTTCGACCATTTTTTTCACTTGCCCGATCGGGCAGACAGGTTATAATTCTAACTTGTCCGCCGGGATTTTTACTTGTCCCGGGCTTCGGGCAAGTGGGTTATTTCGAAGACTGCCCTTAGGGATAAAAAAAATAATGAGTGAAAGATTAAAAAAGAAGAAAAAAATTGTATCAAACTTTATATATGATCTTATTTTGTGCGTTTACCCCCAACCATATTTACAAATTGTATCCTGAAAGCTTAAACCATGATTTATTACATGTTATAATAATCCAGGTAGATTTCTACTATTACACCGGTAGTACATATCTAGGTCATCGTACAGCAGGTGCCCGACATGGTAAATATCAGCGCAACGTTTTATTGATCAGCTCTAACAGAATTCTTAAAATGAATTCTAGGAATAACAAACATATATTTTTGTTTGATATTTTACTGGGAAGTCTGTTATAATTTGCATTATGTTGTATCTGATGCGCTCACAAAGATTAATACCACCGGTAGATGATATGACCAGGATATACACCCCAAAGCACTGTAGCCCAGATTTGTGGATAATTCTCAGAATTTGACCAGTGAAATAATTGATGAAAACAGTAAGTTTAAAATATTGACCAGAGAGAGATTCACACCTAGTCCCTAACTACAATACTCTAGAACATTTATGGCGTGATAATTTGTGACCCTCGATTATTCGCGAAAACCCATTACAATATTTTGACCTTGTGTGTTTATCTAAGATGGGCCTATAAATGCAAATGTCATTCCTCAATTTTTGTAAATTCTTAATATCTACCTGTAGACATGCATCTTACACCAACTCGGCTACTTTGTAACACATTCACTTGACGATGGCACAGGTAAACTTGCCCAAAGATGCGTCGACCAATGTTCAATCCAGCCATTTTGATCGGCATATAACCTCCACATACAAAATATGATACATTAATGTGAGCTTTATCACTATTTTCATTCCATAATTAGCATCAGTAAACTCTAATATGTAAAGTTTAATGATATCGAATTTCTTATATCATTTAACGTTTACGTTTTAAGGAGAAAACTAAGAAATAATAGTTTGGTGTAGAGACTATTTAAATCACCCGGAAGTGAAAGTAATCAAACTTCCGAAATAAACTTTTGGAGTGTTTATCAAAAGTAGGCGTGATTATAAATGCGTAATGAATTTAAGTGCTTCCAATTCCTATGGAAACGGTCTTTTGTATGTAGGATGGAACCAGGACCAGGGTATGCATAACCATAATCAAATCGTACCGCTTTTATAACAACTTGAGTTTCACTTTTGCCACTTTTGTTTTTAAAACGTTTTTTTTTTTGTTTTTTTTTAAATGTTGTTGTTATTGAAGAAATCATAGTTCAGTGCCAAAACCTGTATTATTTGCCGCATTTGAGAATACTGAAAAAGACTGTGTTGCATGTCACGGCAGGGTATCCATAGGGCTGATATTACCGGTGCATCGGTATATAGATATGTATCAGAACAATATGTATATTGTATTGGAAGTTCCCGCATCACATACATGCCAGACCTCCCGCATCACATACATGCCAGACCTCCCGCATCACATACATGCCAGACTAATCCGAGCCTTCTCTGACCTTACCAGCCCTTTTTACGATTTTTGATATTTCATCTGGCTGTGTACGGTCAGAGGAACTCCTATAGTAAAAACACGGGGATCTCCTCTCCCTAGCGGGTGAGGAACTACCCTCTTGGTTTTAAATCAATATATCTATGTAAGTATTCATTGTATTAACATTTTAAGCATATAAACCGATTATCAATATATTTATTTACCTATCTGAACCGAAATATTTGTTTTATTAACCTTAATAAAGTTGTAACGGTCAACCGTTTCAGACGAAGTGAAAAAATATTACATTTCCAACATTTGTTATTATTCAGGTCAAATGTCACGTGATCGTGACCGGTTCGCCGATAAATATTTCCCGCAAAATTAAAAAAAATCAAAATTGCGACAAACTTTTCCTTTTGGCACTAGCAATACTCTGAACAACATTCAATTGTTTATTTTTAAAGTTTAGACCCTAATTATGCCCCGAGAAGAGTTTGTTCCACTCCAAAAATCCCTCGATGCTGTCAGTTGATAGTGGACTTATTTGATGAGGGGAATATAAATGCCTTTACCTCTCGCGAGAATATCACGGGAATTTAATTAATATGCAAAATGACAATATGGCGGATATAGTAAATAAAAGTGTACTTCAAAACATAAATGTTTTATTGTGTCACTACCATCGATAAAGGTGCAGTTTTATCATTGCAACTTGGTATAATAAACATTAATCGGTCGATCTGTTGAGCTAAATTATCGTAAAAAATCGACCTGACACCGCAAACATCGTTGAAAGTGCATGACTGTGCATTTTTAGTAATCCTCCGGTTTTCACTATAGGAGTTCCTCTGACCCTATAGAGCCGCAAAAAAAAATTAAAAAATTAAAAAAGGCTTTTAGGGTCAGAGAAGTCTCGGATTAATGCCAGACCTCCCGCATCACTTAATGCCAGACCTCCCGCATCACATACATGCCAGACCTCCGGCATCACATACATGCCAGACCTCCCGCATCACATACATGCCAGACCTCCCGCATCACATACATGCCTGACCTCCCGCATCACATACATGCCAGACCTCCCGCATCACATACATGCCAAACCTCCCGCATCACATACATGCCAGAAATCCCGTATCACATACATGCCAGACCTCCCGCATACTCTTGTAGACTACTGGATTTGCCATTGATCTATTGATCGCACGGATGCCGCTCAAAATCTCCCGGAAATCAATTATTTGTCGAGTGTGGTTGATAACTTGTAATTTGTAATACACAAGTGTCAAACAATGAGTTCACAGCTGTCGATGTCAGATCAATCAAGGCGGGGTTACGATCATGCAACCAACCAATGAAATTGCAGCTAGCGTCTCGTGGCACACAACGAGATTTATTGAAATATGGCAGGAAAAACGCGGAAAGCAGTTTGGATTGGAAAATTGGTCTAAAAGCAAATATTTCGTTTTGAAGAAATAAAAATTGCCGGCGCAACATAAAAAACAGGGGCGGCATGGGATGATAATCTAGCAATTAATTTATTATGGTCTAATGTTCGTATGATTATCCTTTTTTTTATTTTCATCTATTTTATATATTTAGATAATTAAATACAAAATAAAATTAGAAATAAAGTAACAGATGTCAACATATCTGTTCAGTATTTGAAAATATGCGATAGTTTCATGGCGTTTCGTAAACCTCCTTGATTTGGAAGTCCAATCTCCCTGATGTGATGCTGGAAAATATGGCATGCAGGGTTCTTGGAAATACGGTTGCCCGACGCCCTCCGGGCAAGTGGAATTTTGGTGTGCGGGCAAGTGACCTTCGCAAATCTGGTTGCCCGCTACTTGCCACGACGTGACATTTCCATTCCAGAACAACTAGCCATATCAGAATTTCATTTTGAATAACTGGCCACTGTTTTTCGCCGCTAGCGATTGTTAATATGATCAAAACAACTTTCGGTACAATCAACAATCTCGCCCCCAACACCTTAATTTGTGGCATTATTTCAATAAACAACTAATTAACCCACGCGCATTTCACACCGTTTGAAAAACAACACCGTGTCACAATTGATCCGACGTGTTTCCATCAGCCTAATGAAATTGCTTCAATTATGTCCGTGACCTTCCAACCATAAACATAAGCTACTTTCAGAAATCGTTTCAAAATAATCTACTGAACGTCATTTGGACCTTCCACCAATCAAATCAGAAAACTCTTTCTTAATTTGCAATTTTAATGTGTCAAAATATATGATTGACAGACCCACGTGACGTTATGTTTTTGTTAAGATAATTTTGCCGAAGATTTTTTCGTACGGAAAATACATTTCTTTTACCCGAAGTCGAAGCACTCGTTGATCAATGCGCTTTTATGAGGTATTTGATGTATTTCATTGATATAGTCTGTAATTAAACGTATATGGAAGTGCATACTACACAAAATAAGTTGACGTTATGGGTTTTCGCTGATTTCGGAACAATCACGAAAGCTTTTTTCTCGAGTTCTGAACTTTCGCTGTTACTGCTACTACTTTCTTAAACAATTCCTAGGGAACCCCTATTCATGCCTCTTGCTTTCATCTAATTCCCTTTAGTTAAAAATACTAAAGCCGTATAAACGTTACCATGGTTGCAGAAATTGGGGGCCAAGTGGGCTATTTTTCATAACGTTTTTTTTTGTCTTGTTTCTTTGCTTGTCGCACATTTAAAGGAATACTGGTAGCTTATTTTTTTCTGTCAACTGTTAATTGTACACACTGTGACTGACAAATTAAAAGTTCCATACACTAGCTGCCAAGCAATTTTTTTGGATGGTCATCAACAATGATGGGGTTTTGTGTGTGGTGATTGGTGGGGTGTGTGTTGTGGTGATTGGTGGGTGGGATGGCGAATAAAATGAGTTTGTATACTGTCTCGTCATATTTATGATTTAAGTAACACAAATATGTAAATAGACACAAAAGAAGAAAATGCAACCATTTTGTTTTTATTACTATAAATAAATACAATGTATTAACTAATTCCATTAAATACATTTCTCCTTCCTTTTTCTCTAGTATAATGGTTCCAAATTATGCGGCGGTCCGGCCCGTTTTAACACAAATAATGGTACAGGCACACCAATTTTTTGTGGCAATTAAGTGTTCTTAAAATGTGGGGGCAAGTGACATTATGGGCGGGGAAAGTGACTTTTCAAAATCCATTTGCCCTGGGCAAGTGGATTTTCAAACAATATTTTCCAGAACCCTGGCATGTATGGTATTCCGCCTTATTGCAATTACAATTTCATTATAAATCATATCACGAATTACGCTTTTGATACCTCTCTGGCTATTGGATCTGAACCACATTACCTTTGAGGTCACGTCAGATCGGGCCGTTCATCTAATCAATATTCATGAAAAGATCAACTAAATTTAGCCAATGAGTCGCGCGTTTCATATGCACTTCAGATGACATTTGAGTGACTGAACAAACGAAAATCTGACGTATCCAAATTAAAGATAAAGTCTTTGTGTGTTATGTAATAGATAGAGTCTGGTTCTCAAGCGAGTTGGCTTATTTAAACACCAGAGATGGGCGTAGCCCATCGAGGTGTTTAAATATACACAACGAGCTCAGATCAGACTCTATCTTTTTTGTAGCATTGGTGTACTTAGTAACACTGTGACATCATAGTGACCATACTCTAAATTCAGAATATCCGGTAGTTGTAGAACGGCATAGCCACGGCCCTTTAGTTACCCTAAATTAAACGATTAATGCTCTGCATTCATCAAAGGAAATGTCACCGACCATGCTACAATGCTGTGTTATTGCAACTATAAGTTCAAAGTAAATGCATAATTGGCATGTTTTACATCAAGATAGAAGAAAATCATGGGCTGCTGTCCGTGTAAGTTTGAAAATATATATTTCCACCGAAATTATTACGACATTACAGTAGATAGCCTTAATAGTATGCCGTAGTACATGTGGCGCCGATTAGCTCAGTTGATAGTCGTTACTGGACCGCTGACACACGAGTGTCATTTTTATTGTGGGTTCAATCCCACGAATCGTAAAAAGAATTTGTACCACTATTAAATTCCGTTCAAACAATCTTTTTTTTTCTTATTTTTTTCAGTAAATATTCAATAATGTGTATCATATTTGTCAGCATTCGTTTGTGTTTTATGTAAGCTAAAAGTTACGGACATTGTCTCTTTCAGTACCAAGCGTAGACTGCTCCACAGCGGTTTTGCTGAAATGCGACATGTGCAGTGAAGCTGTCAATTACCGAACAATTTTGTAGGCTCAAATCTGATTGGCTAATCAATCTGACGTGGACCCTCACCGCTGTAGGTTCGATCCCTCAGGGGCCTAAGAATCTTTATGTGAGGAAGCTATCCAGCTGGCTTGCGGAATGTCGGTGGTTTCTACCCAGGTGCCCGTCCGTGCACGAAAATTGCCCGGAGGGGCACCTGGGGTCTTCCTTCACCAATGGAAGCTGAAAAGTCGCCATAAAGACCTTAGCTGTTGGTGCGACTATAAAATCCAATTCAATCAATCTGACGTAGGCCTGTTAATGGGAAGCCCGTCAGATCCTTGTAGCGAAGGAGCTATCGTAGCATGATAAATTGTCTGATTTTAATGAGATTAATTGCGATACGAAACAATATGAAGCTTAATATGTATTGCGATACATTTTGCAGGTTATATACAGGTAAGCCTGAGAGACTAATCCGATAAAATGAATAAGGTGCCATTTAGCAGGCCATGAAATAAAATATTAAATGCTTTCCACTTCCACGATTGACCCGAAAAAATGGCCGCGACCCTAAACAAACTTTATTGGCCGAAACTGTAGTTGTATTTTTTTTTATTTGGTAGCGCACAAATTTTTGGGGATGAAAACACGTCTTTTGGGGACGAATCAATTTCTCCCGGATTTGGCTATGATCTCCCGATCACACAGAAGACGCTTAACAAATATTTGTAATACACAGAGTGCGTGTCTGGCATGTGTCAATTCACCAGTCAAAGCCTGTCAAAACGATCAAGGTGTAGGGGGATGTGATCATGCAAACCAACCAATAAAATTGCATCTCGCGGCACGCATCGAGATTGAAAGATGGCCACAGAGTAAACAAGCGTACGATAAACAATTATTCATGGGTCATCAATTGTCAGGGTTTCCCCCAGACCTATATCGGATGTCGCATGCGACATGCTTTAATGCCCGGCGGCGAATTTCCGACATCCTTTGATCTCACGCGACATCCCATAAATCCCAAAAGCAACATTATGCCACTTGAAACAATTGCAGTCCTGCGCTATGCCCTGAATCAGATTGACAGGTTTACTGTCCCTCAAACTAAATAAGCTATCAGCCAATCATTATTCATGATAGCCGACTGCCGATTACCACCTGTGACCTGACCCGTGACTTGTTAGAGTAGAGTTTGGCATATGTTTTAATAATTAGGGACACGGTGCTTTATTCGATGAGGTACATGTCGTTAAGTTGAGTAGAACAATTGCCGAAAATGATCAGACAAACATGAGTTGTTTCATTCTGCAAGAATTTGTATGTAAGGGCTGTTCCATTAAAACATACCAGGGGGTAGCGGACGGCAATTTATAGAAAATACATGGTAGGGTGCCTTGTCCCAAAAATCGCATCTATGGTACCGTCCTAACTCGGAATATCGCATCTACAGGTGGGTGGGTAAAATCTCAAACAAAAACAACTGAGTTGTGGGGAATGGGGGTATCTGAAATAAATCGATCAAGATGGGGTGTCTCAAACATTTTTAATCAAGATGGGGTGCTTTCAAGTTAACAAAACACATTTTTTTCTTGAATACTGGTTGATAGCAGACTTGTCAAGGTTTTGTTGCTTCTAAAAAAATAGAATGAATTCTCAAGAACGACAACTGCCTACGAAATTCTCGTACTTCGTACTCAATTAGATTCGTACTATTGATTGTACATCGTACTCAATTTGATTCATACTATCGGTATTTTTTCAGAGGGGAAGTAATTAGCCAGCCATCTTGCAGCCGTCGTTGCACGGCCGTTTTTGAAGAAAATTGCGCCCAATATTTGGGTGGAGTGGGTGGGGTGTAAAAAAAAAAAAAAATGTTTTTTTTTTTAACTCGTACTTCCTCAATATTGTTAGTTTTTTTTCAGTACGAAAATATATATCAACAAACTTTAAAGTGACACTGTCTGTAAGTATTAAAGCAGATTATTGAACATAACCCCAATAACAGCGGAAATGAACAGTGAAAACATGAAGATAGACCCAAAATAATTCTGACATTTATATATATATAATTATGACCAGCTGTTTGTGGCAAGCACAAAGTGTTTGGAGAAAAATAACAAATAATAAAATTTACTATTATTTAGAAGTTTTGTTGTGAATCAGTTCTATTTTTGTTTGTATTAAAGTAACACTAAATGTCATTTAAAATGGCTCTCTGTTGATATACACCAACCCTAACCCCTCTCCAAAACCCTCCCCACGCGCTCCATGTACTTTCACGAAAATAACATGCCTTCCACAAGTTCCTGGGGGAAACCCTGAATTGTAATCACATAGATTTGAAAAGTAGGGACTTCATTTATTGAAGATTATTATGTGCCATGCCGACAATTTAAAGTGAAATACACCACTCGATCACCAGGTGGTTAATTGCATCGGCTTGTTTTTATTCTAAATCGAGATGTAAGTTTACTGAAATCGGCACTTGTTTTAATCAGTGCATTCGGTAATGGTCGATCGTGTTGCAGTTTTAATTGAGTTAGCGAATGCATGTTAGGTATAGATGGATTTAAGCATGATCTATTGGCGAAATTAAAAGAAAAGCTGTGTAATTGTTCATTATTGATGATATTTGAATCGAATATCCGCAATATTTTTCTGACCGGTAAAGTGTGTGGTGTGTCAGTAATTTGGATAGGTACATTATTTTTGGACATTAAGTTGTCGTAGCACCTACGTGCTTGAACACTATAAGTAGAATATTGATATGGGACTTTTTCTAAAACGATCAGCATGACATGATGTTTGGTCCATTGTCGAACCACCATTTTGATTCATCATTAAACATGGCTGACAGCGGCTATCTTTGTCTTACTTAGAGTTATATAGTAAAAAACTTGCAGTGACTACTCCTCTGAAACTGCTTGAAGGATTTTTATGGAACTTCGTCAGATATGTTGCTCTTGATGTCTAATTGATTCTAGCAAAATTTCAAGTCGGCTAGTAAAATAAAAGATGGCCTCAATAGAGCTAAAAATAGATTTTAAAAAAAAAATTGTAGAGGACTACTTCTAAAAACTGTAAGTTGTAATGATATGGGACTTTTTCTAAAATGATCAGCTTGACATAATGTGGTTTCTTGTTGAAATTTATTTTGATTTAACCTTTAAACATGGCTGCCAGCGGCCCATCTTTGTTCATAGTTATATAGTAAAAAGGTTGTAGTGACTACTCCTCTGAAACTACTTGACAGATTTTCATGAAACTTCACAGGAATACTGATCTAGCTATCAAAAATCTATCAGTAGAGCTTCAAGGTCATTGACCTCTTGTTTATTTTATACAGTAGTAAGGGTTTCGATTATTGAATAATCAGGTCTGTCAGGGCCACTTAAGAACAACTACTGGCTTGGCAGCACTTGTGCCAACAAGAGCTGACTGAAGAAAAGTTTCAAGTTCTACCATATCCTGGTAGTTCACTTGGCTTTCTGTATTAATGCACTATCATGTATTACCCTTTTCTACATGGACATCATTTCAGGCTGTTTCGCCTGTGGTATGGAGATTGGGTTTCCCGGGTGTATAATTCAGACCCGCTCTACAAGGAGAAAGAAAGGCAGGACTTGTGTCAGATGGAGGCATCGGACATATAGAGATGTTATTCAGATGTAATTATCTGGCACTTGTAGGGGAGGAAAGAACCCGAAGATACCCTTCAAATAAAGGTAATATAAATTAAAATCAGATTGCTAGCCATACTGTCAGTCTTTCTTCCAATTTGACTTCATTTTACAAAAACAATATGATTTTTAATGCATTTTTTGTGATGTCCGTCATTCTGATTGGTGGGCGGAGTCGTTACAATTGGCGATGTTGGGACCACATGAACATGTACAGCACATTCAATGGATAAAAGGGTAGTGTTAGAAAAGGGGTTAAATAATCAAGGAATCTTTTGAATTTTTAACATTTAATAGTCTTAAATGTTGATTAACAGCTCCACTATACGGTTGCCATTAAACAGATTCTTTATCAACCATTAAACAGTCGATATACCACCTCAAATTTGAAACAAAATATTTAAAAATCTCTAACAACTTCTAAAACAGTTCTATTTAAATCATTTTAGGAATTATCAATGAGTAATGCAAATTCAGTCAACATATCCTTTAAGTTTGTGTTTCAAAAAGTAGAACTCCCTGTGTTCTGAGATACACATTATCTTCCTATATACGAACTCGATGGTTCTGAGATGAAAACAATTTTAAGTGTTTGCATTCCTCATTGAGTAATGAGTTTCTTGACTTTCTGGATATGGCAAATTCTAAACAAAAAACAATTCTAAAATGATTTAATAGACTAGTTTTTAAATGAATGGTGGCATAGCTGGAAGGAATTATGGATGTCTATTTACATCAGCTTAAAATAAAACCATCAGAATGTGTTTTAAGGTTTATATAAATTGTGCACTTGCACTTATTTTTTCCTGATATTATGACCGAGTTTGGTTATTGTTAACTAGTTTGGCCATGACAATTTGATGGTGTTTATATAAACAATAAGTACAGTATTAAATTATACAGCGCTTCAAGGCCTTTAGACTGGCTGTCATCCAGAGGTTATACTTTTTTTTTAATAATTAAAATAATTTAAAAATCCCAAACATTTCTGAATAGCTCTTAACCACCCTTATGTTCGAAGCCAATAATTCAAA